>JAKCPI010025241.1:0-238274 GCA_023213315.1 Euborellia annulipes
TTGTGGACCGGACTATTTTTCCTAGACTCTTCCGATGCCCTGTATAAGAGCGTAATCTCATTTCGAAATTTTAACGAAAATTGAAACAAATTTGTTTTGTGTGGGAAGGGAAACGAACCCCGGAACTCTAGATCATGAGTGACTGTGTTGATGGATGAAATAAATAAAACAAGATTCAAAGAATTAGATATAGGAAAATATATTTATTTTTTTGACGCATTTGTAAAATTTTAAAATTCGATGTTATTTTTCGATGAGGAATAAATAAAATTTTAAATTTTTAGCAAATCTCTTGACACAATTATAATTTTTTAATTAATAGATCGCTATTATTATAAAAAAATCCACATCATCATTAAAGAAATAAAAAACATGATACATATTTCAGTCTTTATGATGATATGCCTTTTTTGTTTCATTCCCCCCCCCCCCCCATACATGATTATGTCTTAAATAGAAATGAGCAATAGAGAAATACAATGATGATTTAAATCATCTAAATCTATAATAATAAAATATAAATAATAAAAATATCACAACTTATCAACAAATATAATTATTTCGAAGTTAGTTTCATATTCATATTCTCTTCAAAAAACGATCTCATAAGCATTAGAGCGAGTTGGTATTCATAGCCGCCCTGGATAATTAATTTAGTAATTTCTAAGACGTCTTGGATGCCAACATCCTCAAATCCTTTCATGATATGATTATAGAGTTGAATCTTTTGCGCCGTGCTGATCTCTTTTTGAATGACCTCCGTTAATGGCAGAAAATGTTCAGCAGATTTTGCTGCCACAACTCCGCCTATTGTAGCTCCTGAAAATAATTACAAAAGCTTAATGAATGAAGTTTTTCTTGGCTATGGGAGTTACGCACAAGACGAAACTTTGGCTGCAATTTCTTTTGACTCACCATTAGCCTACAGCCAAAGCTCTTCGTCAATTAATGATACTAATTAAATTAAAACCACTGGTTTAAACCAGTTTTAACCGTTAAAATTTAAAACCATTTTTGGACTAGTGTCCTGGTCAAAATCTAAAAAACTATTTTTTTTTAGAATTTAGGAAGTTGCAAGAGTCATCTGATGAGAAACCATATGAAGGAAGTTTACTTCTTATTTAAGCCGGATCTTCAGGCAGATATTATAAAAAATTTATTAAAAACAATTTTCTATTTTCAGGATTTTTATTGACAGATGACTGGTGCGCACAATAAACAACCAGTTTCGGTCCACTAAGAGACCATCATCAGATCTGCAACAATAATTTGTAACATGAGCTATTACAAGTCAAATCATTTTTTCTGAAAAATTTTTTTACATATATATTCTTACAATGATAGAAAACATTTTTTTTTTAAATAAAGAGAACTATACATGAATACAATTGTCTGTACATTTTTTTAATCATCAATTTTCTTTATATAATTACACACAAAAATAGATTGAAAACCTTTTAATTTTTAAGGCAATATTGTGGTTTGACCTACCAAAAAATCTTAGTTCCTGATTTGAAATTATATTGATGTCAAATTGTGACGTGAGTAAAATTTTAATAATAATGTACTCGTCTTTGAACCTTATAATGTATTTTATATAAGAAAACATTAAAGAAAGATCTTGAATTGATCAAATGTAGAAGCTGTCAAAAAGAAATTATTACATCAGCACTTATTCAAAATAAAACCAATATATATATGTAAGAAAACAAAAACTGATCGAGTGAGTAGATAGAATTTGATATATTGGTTTTATTTTGAATAAGTGCTGATGTAATAATTTCTTTTTGACAGCTTCTACATTTGATCAATTCAAGATCTTTCTTTAATGTTTTCTTATATAAAATACATTATAAGGTTCAAAGACGAGTACATTATTATTAAAATTTTACTCACGTCACAATTTGACATCAATATAATTTCAAATCAGGAACTAAGGATTTTTTGGTAGGTCAAACCACAATATTGCCTTAAAAATTAAAAGGTTTTCAATCTATTTTTGTGTGTAATTATATAAAGAAAATTGATGATTAAAAAAATGTACAGACAATTGTATTCATGTATAGTTCTCTTTATTTAAAAAAAAATGTTTTCTATCATTGTAAGAATATATATGTAAAAAAATTTTTCAGAAAAAATGATTTGACTTGTAATAGCTCATGTTACAAATTATTGTTGCAGATCTGATGATGGTCTCTTAGTGGACCGAAACTGGTTGTTTATTGTGCGCACCAGTCATCTGTCAATAAAAATCCTGAAAATAGAAAATTGTTTTTAATAAATTTTTTATAATACCTGCCTGAAGATCCGGCTTAAATAAGAAGTAAACTTCCTTCATATGGTTTCTCACTATTTTTTTTTAACAACTCTCGTATTAGTCAAAAGTATCCATCTAGCAGTCAATTGGTTATAGAAAACAACTCTAAAGCTTGAGAGACCAGGTTATGCAATAAGCTCTCTAGGAAGGGAAGAGTCAGATCTCTAGCCAATGGTTAGTTTTGGCTGAAACAGACACTGTAGTATTTCAGCAGTATGTCTCCGAAATTTTCGTTCCTTTCGCTCTCAAATATATGGTCACCATAAATATGACAATGAAAAAAAATATTTTACTAACCAATAGCAAGACCAATGGGGCCCAACATAATACCACCGGCAGTGGCTGAGAGTCCTGCAATAATTCCACCTTTAATTGAACTTTTCACTGTGATATAAAGTTTTTCTTGAGAAGCCACGATCTCTAGGGCCTTAAATAATTCTTGGCTGTTTACAGGCATTCTTTTTATTTTAATTTTTCATATCTGAAAAAAATAAGCAATTAATTCATTTCTTAGCCTTTCAGTTTGGTGGGCTTAAAAATAATTATATAAAACAAAAGTTTAATTTATTAGAATAAATAAAAGTGGTGTATTCTACATCTGCGATTAAATTTTGTATGATTTTTAATGAACAACTCACAAGTGAAAAGCAACGAATCATCTCAAGTTATTTTTATCTTCTACTTCGTGTATTTATATCTTAATTTGTAAGTTCTTACGAAATTTCCAAGATATAAAAGATTTTAAAAATAAAATAGCAAATAAAAAAGATTAATATTGAAAAATTAATGACTAGATTTTAGATTGTAATAAGTATTATGTATTTTAAGCAGGAGAAAAAAAAAGAAAGTAAATGAAAAAAAAAGAAATAAAGTTATAATAGAAAGGAAAGATGGGGATCCCCGGAAATGATTTTATTTATCTGACAACTCTTTTAAATATCAAATATATGATATTGTGATATGATATGATATAGTTGATTAATTAAAATACTTACCTTGAATAATTTAATATTGAATTGAAATAAAATTGATGTGAAGTATTTGGTATAATGTATTCAAGAGTAAATTGACAAGGTTCCACTTATTTATTTCTTAAAAGGTTAAAAAATTTCAAAAATATAAAAAGAAATTTTCACCAAATAAAAAAAGTAAATAACGTGAGAGAAATTGTCATGATTCATAGAGGTTGAAAGTCCATTCTAATCAGATTCGAATTCAACTTTAGACAATTTCAGGGACAATTTATACTTGGAGGGGAGAGAATGAAGTGTTAGGAGAGGGGGAAAAAAGGAACAGAAGGGGAGAGAGGGAAAGTTCTTCAAACTAAAGATGATGGCGCTGGCATCGCTTTTTTAAATAATAAACAATACTGCAACAATAAGAGCAGGATGAATAAGACAATAGTATTTGAGGTTAAAGAAATGACTTCATTCTGATCGGTAAAGTAAATATTTTATTATATTTTTGCAATATATAATTTAAATAAATTTATTTTTATCAAGTGACTAGGCTATTTGCTTAAATAGTAATTTATAATATTAATTTCAAAATATTATTTTTTGATTAAAAAGGGATCCTGGTAGGTAGGTCACTTTGGTTTAACGAATTGAAGTATAAAATAAAAAGATATTTAAATTATCTTATAAATTTAATAATTTATACTTATTAAAGTTAATAATATAACTAAAAATCTTATTAAATAGGCAGTATATTCTCGGGCGTAACTAGGGAATTTGACAGGACCCCCCCTAGTTACGCCCATGCATATGTTCAATAACTCATTTAGGCCATTTCATGTGAAATCAACCAATTTAAAAATAAATTTAAAACTTAGGAGATTTTTAAAAAATTTTGTTTATTCCATAGTAGAGTGAGCAGAAAAATAAATTTTTTTTTTTGGTGTTTACCACAAGATTCAAAAATGCTAAAATAGTAAAAAAAAGTAATTATCTATCATGTTGATTGATTCCAAATATATGTTCTCTTTTATAAAATCTAGAATGCAGGTTTTCTATTTATTTTAAGGATCTTAAGAATGCTCTTTAAATTTATTTTGAAAAGTAAAATGTTGAAGATAATTTATCGGATTATTAACAATTAATAATGTTTCAAAATAAAATTTCCTTCTATTCCTTCCTAATCATTTGAAATTTAGAAAAATTTTAGCCTCAACAGGTGTCTCATGAGAGAAAAATTTCAGTTTTTAACCCCCATAAAGCAACTGTAGGTATAAATATATTTGGAATCAATCAACAGGATAGTTTACTTTTTACTATTCACATTTTTAGATTCTGTATATCTCTAAGATAAAACATCTCGAAAATTTTATATTTTTCTATCCACTTGGGCATAAAATAATAAATAAAATTTTTCTAAAAATTGCTAGATTATATTAATTATTTTTAAATTTGGTTGATTCCACATGATATGACCTAACTAAGTATAAGTTATCTATATATTAGTCAATAAATCAACTATGAATAGATCTAATAAGGCATAAACCTGTTTATTAATTATTTTTAAATTGGTTGATTTCACATGGAATCTGTATATACGTTTTGCATAGCAGATTATTATCTCCAAACATTCAGAATGTGGAATATTGTCCCAAGCCCTTCAAATATTGATATACCTATATATATATATATTATTCACTAGTAACCAACATATTCATATTTTCTTCAAAAAATGCTTTCATTACTTTTAATGCAATTTGATATCCATATTTATATTTCATAATTAATGAAGGAATTGTGAAGACATCAGTGATGCCGACATCTCTGAAGGCTTTTACTATATGTTTAGAGAGTTGTTCCTTTTCTTCAGGTTTTAATTCAATAAGAATTTTTGTAACAGGTTCGAAGTCTTCAGAAATTCCTGACGCTATTATACCACCAAGAGTAGCACCTAAAAAAAAAGTAAAATTTTAAGTTTCTTAATCTCTGGGTAAACATTTAGTTATACCTACAGTATATCAAGAGAGTATTCGGAAAATTTTTAAACTACCAAATTTTCTTTCTCTAGACCGAAATCTAATCTTTCCAAAAGTGGTATCTAAGAAGGCTTAAGAAACGGATTTGTCTTCCGTCGAGCTGCAAGATTCGGGGACATACCTCTGTTGCATTTGCCTGTTTCTAAACGACGTTGTTGATACGCATCAACGTAAAAGAATCTATTTTGCATGCAACGTGTATCAGAAAACGGATTTCAGTACGGGAATCAGAGTTTACCAAATATCTGCCATGATGATTAGCAACGGAGGTCGCGCAGTCCAGTATGACTTGCTTTTATTCGTATTATTTCTCAAATTTAACAAATAAATACGGGCTTTAATTCTCTCGAAAAAAGAACAAATAAAATTTCGACACTGATCTTGCAAAAAGAATCTTTGAGGGAAACTAATGTCCATTAAATCGGCACTTTTCCCAAAAAAATATATTAAAATTATTTATAAAATTGAGGTCTCACCAAATGCAATGCCCAATCGTCCACCCAAAAGTCCTCCAACTAGAGCTGACGTTCCTGCTATTACACCTCCTTTAATGGAACTATTTACGGACACACATAGTTTCTCTTGCGAAGCAACAAGTTTAAGAGCTAAAAACAATTCAGTAGTATCCACAGGCATTTTTTAAATTCTTCTTCGTTACAATCTGTGTACAAATTAAAAATTATTAATAAAATAAGAAAATAATTTATTTTAAAAAAGAATTTAGGCCTTGCATAATAACAGGCTTACTTTTAAAAGAAAAAAGCTGAAAGTTGAAAGGCCGAAGAAAAATGAAAAATTTCAATGTTGAATGGCGCTTAAATAAGACAATTTCTCAAAAAGGGGGATCCCTTGAGGAAAATATTTAAAAAAGAAAACAAGATTAAAGAAGATAAATTATGATAAAGTTATTGTTATTTTGTGTATCTGATTTAGATTCAAAATAATGATAAGATTACAAATTTTTTTTTTTATATCTACTAGTAATATAGAGAATCCCCTCGTTGCAAAATTATAATTCTAATAATAGCATCAGTGGCGTAGCAAGAAGGGGGTAAGGGAAGGGGGCATCATGCCCCGGGCGCTTCTCACAAAGGATCGTCAAATGGTCCGCAAACAAAAAAAGTTTTGTCTCAAATTTAAAGCCTAGATTGAGCAAATGACTTTATTTATTTATTAATTTGCGAGTATATTTTACATATAATATTGTATGGTTTTCGAATGGGGGGGGAGACGCTAAAAAGGTATTGTGCCACGGGCGGAGTTAAGCTCGCTACGCCACTGAATATATATATATATATATAAAGATATGCTGAATTCAATATATAACAATATTCAAAATTTTGGCCGTTGGCTCTCGTTTAGACATTTTTCTATATTTAAATTCTATATCATTATTGTCATATCATATTGTCATATTGGATGGGAATTCCCATCCAATATGACAAAACAGCTGCGCATTCCATTAATGCAATTTTCATAATTGACAAATCCTGGTTCAATCACATGTGTGTTTTACAATATGTGTATTTTTTCCAAGTACTAAAGATGGCCCTATAAATTTAGGTAGAAATGTCTTATTTTGGGAGATTTATTGAACCTGGTGCACAGTGGCGTAGCGAGCATAACTCGCGCCCGGGGCACAATACATTTTTAGCGCCCCCCCCCATTCGAAAATCTTATAATATTATATCGGTAAAATATTACAAAATTATTATATTACACTGGAACTAAATTTAAAATATATTTTCCAGAAATCAATTATAATAAAAATTATCCAGCAATTTTTTGTTTTATGGACCATTTGGCGCCCCTTTGTGAGTAGCGCCCGGGGGGGCATGACCCTCCTTGCTCCCCCTCGCTACGCCACTGCTGGTGCATTCCATTAAGCTGATATCTCCATCCCTTCATTGAACCTTTAAAAACCCCGCCATCAAATGTTTATTTTAAAATAGGAAAGAATGTTCTATATAACAATAGAAAATAATAGAAATTATATTTTATTTTAATTACAGAAATGCTTTTTATTCAAATTCAATAAATGACGATGTGCTTATACTCTTATTATCTCTTTCTATCTTCATTGTTGTTTTAAACTTGCCTAACTTCACTTTCCTTAGGATAAAAAATTAAATAACCTTTATATAATAAAGTATTTTCTCAATTATTTTATCAAGTTTTTTCTATTTAAAATTGAATTATATTATGAAAAAATGATTATTTCAAATTAATACTGCATACATTTTATTTTAAATATTAATTATTGATAAAAAAAAAAATCAAGAGACTAAAATTTGAAATGATGTATTTCTTTTAAAACATTCGTATAATTCTTTAAAAAAAATCAAAACAAAACATAAAAAAAATGTGGCTGACTTTATATTATGTGGCAGCAACTTGGCTTCAGTCCTGGCGTTTGAGTTCTATGAGAGCAAAAGTCTTCAAATTATTGGAACAGAAAGGAAGTCTTGTTTTATACAAGGAAACCAAACATTCTGACGATTTTACTGAAAGTAATTTTCCTTTCATTCTATTATATTTTATTTTAAAATAAGATCGAATTTTGCTTCTTTTTTTGTTTTCTTTAATTAGATAATTTAGACCAATTTTTAAAGGAAATTATTATGGGGCAAACTGTCGAAATTTTATAATAAAGATTGTCTTCATTTCTTACAAATTGAAATCTCTTACATTGAAATAAACACAAGTCGAAAAGGCAAGGGCTAGATGGAATTTTGGCTTCACTGTACCTATATTCAAAAAGACATGAGTCCCTATACTCTTATTAATTTTGTCTATTATGAATTTTTTTTACAAGATAAATATATACGTATATGCGAAGATAAGTTTTCTGGCGTTAAGTTGTGTTGGTTGTTAAAATATATATATATATATATATATATATAATAATATAATAATATATATATTCCTTTAAATAAGATTTGCGATGTTTGTTATATTCCTTTATATAATAATTATATAATCTCAACAACCAAGGCGGCTTAACCCGAGAAAACTTTTCTTCGCATATACCCAGCCGCAGAAGCATCCCAGAATATATACTGTATCTATCTTGTTATGCCCAGAAAAAGGATGTCTCCAAAAAGATCTGGTCCAACTCAAAATGAGATGAGTCACAGGCCCGGGATGACACAAATCCACTGAACCTAACTTATTGTCAGCAATTATTTATTGAAGAAATGTCGTCCCAGCTCTTTTAACGATGACAAACATTAAACAAGCATTTTTAATCTAGGACAATTTAACAACGAAAATTGTAAACAAGTGAGCTTTCCGACACCTGTCACCTCTCCCCGGGGACATCATATAAACTCCCTAGGTGAGGTGCCCTCGGTGACTAGTATCCAGAACCTCGTATACACCGAATCCTTGTCGGTCGAAGGTCTGGGGATTTGAGGTTCTATTTGGAGTCCAGCTATCTGAGGGTTTGGACTTAAAACATTCAATCTGCATTCGATCTACCATACGCTTCTTCGGCCCTGTCCCGTTGTCGTATAGACAAACAATCTTCAACCCTTCTCTCCTTCCTCTAGCAATCCATTTCACACACTCTCATCTTTTAAAAAAAAGCCAAACTCAATTCTTTCATTTAAATCGCATCTTAATATCCCTACTTCCAATATACCGGGATATGCAAGTGACCCCTCAACTCATTACAAAAGTGTTCTGTCAAACAACCCTTTTGGGGCTCAACAATCTATATATAAATGAAATGGAAAAATATGCATGTATTCAATATATAAACATATTATATAGAAATTCACAATTTTCAATGAATCTTTTTCAAAGTACACATATAGTGTTTGAAACTGGGAGTAACGTACTAATAATTTAAATCTCTTAGATGTTTGGAAAATTAATTATAATCAAATTTCTTCAATAAATGAACACACATCTATTCCTTTCCTTTTGGCTGTTTATAATTTATGTCCCACCCTCCAGGTATAAGACCTCAAACCCTTGTTACCCTTTTATGGACTGATCCTGCGTGTCCCTCATTTGAAACCTCAAGCAGTTAACCTCTATTATAGGACTCATTTGCAATGCAACAATCAATATTCGAGAATTAAAGATTCGGGGTAGGAGACCCCCTTTTATCAAGATAAAAACTGTATTTATGTATGTTTCCTATGGGGAACTTGTACGTCGAAGGCGACTAGTATATACAACCATATTTTGATTATTGTGTTAGCCTTATTGTACTCATTTGAGGTGAGATATTTGCTCTTAAAAAATTTCAAAATTGTGGCTTCAGGGTGAAACTATCCACAGATATACAAAAATATCTGGCTTGCTAACTTAATGTATTATTGTTGTGGATCAGAGACTATGGCAGATATCTATGGTATTTAATTATAAAATATTACTTAAGTTCATACTGGCATATTTTGGGGTCTAGCTCACTTATTGATCTTAAATACACTCTAACTAGTATAAGCACTTCGATCCTAGCAACCATATATATATCCTCTTGGGTACAGTGAGTTCTTTCTATAGGTTTTTTTTTTCTCAAAATAATAAACAAACTAATGAATAAACTACTCTTCTCTAAAGAACTTTTTTTGTAATTTTTTCTTTTGTTTTAAGATGGATCCGGTTGGCCTGCAGGAGTCAGTTCACCTTTCTGTTTAAATCATTTTGACGCTAGGCCTGGCGAGCTACTCTGCTATTCAAATGAAAAAAGAGGATGTGCGGTTTTTCCTCAGGTAATACAGATATTTTTTCTTTCACCCACTTTTTCTTAATTAATATAAGAAAATGTATAATTGTATTTTTTGTTTTTGTTTTCTTTTGGCTGGTTCTGATTCATCTCCATCGTCGCAAATTTCATTGGGCCAGTGCTTGTACTTTTCCGTAATATTTTTATTTTTTTTTTATTTTTTTATTATAATCATTCAGGGCTAAATTAATGATTAAGATAATTTGCGTCCCGAAAGATAAGATATATGATTATTTTTATTTTTAGCAAATCGTGGATTGTTCCTCTTGGCTAACTGGCTGGTGGTTGCCAGTGTCTGATGAGAGTATCAGCTCCCCGTCATCTGTTTCATCCCAAGCTGTTCCAACTCCACCGTCGACGCCACAAGACCCTTCTTCCATTTCAATGGCACCCCTTCAGGTTTTGCTTGAATGTGATTGGCGACCCCATTCCTTTGAGAACGAACAGCACACATGGAGCACTGTTGAACGTTACGGTTCTGCCAGAGCCTGGAGACTTTGCATTGAAACCAATCGTCTGGGATTGATCCTGGAAACAGATGCAGCCAGGTTCGCCGAGCTTGCTGTCCGTTTTCTAGCTTCTCGGCCCATCACCTTACACGTCGAAAGACTGGAACTCCTTCGAATACAATGTGAGTTGCATTAAATTTTAAATATATATATATCTTAATAATTAATTAATTTTTTCCTATCATTTAGCCATTCAACTTCAAGGGCAGCCATGTCTAATAATCAATGCCGATTCTTTACCATTGGCAAAGGATAATTCAGCGTTAAGACTCGGCGAGGCTCAACTTGATCTTTTACAATCGATTAGTGATCTTTCATCTCAAGCTTGTGAAGAGGGTCGAGTTATTACCATCCCAGGCTATGAAACGGCTCGTATTTTGCCTGCAACCCAACTTGAACAAAACACACCTTCAAATAATGCCACTTTGGCTATAGCACCTGGTAAATTCTTCAATTAAATAATCTCTTTTAGATTAATAAAAGGAGAGGATATCAGTCAAACAGGATAGCCTAAAATTCTAAATAATAATAAAATTTTCTAATAATTTTAGGCGAATCGAGCGTTGAATCCTCCTTATATTCTCTAAGTCTTGAAGAGCATCAACCGCCAAAACAACAACCCCACGCTCCATCCAGCCCTGGGTAAGTTTCATTCTATTTTATATTTTTTTTATAATATATTCATTTTTTTTTTTATGTATACATATATATTGTTATTATAGTGAGTCTGATTCGTTTTGCTCTCTTGGTTCGGCCAGTACTGCCTCGCCAAGTGTCTCCTCACCACAGGCTCATCCACGTTCTATTAATTTACCTTCCCAACAGGTAACTTTATTATTTCTCATTGTTGATGTTTTCAAAATATCCTTACATTTTTAGATCTTTTCATTCAAAAACTATTAGTAATTTTATTTCCTCTACCAATTTTTTTCACTTAATAACTTCTACTTTATTGAGCCTCAAATAGTTAAATATAAAAGATTAATCTCTATTATTTTTTCTAGATTACAACAACAGTTGATGAGATAACAGAAAGTCCGACGCCCACAGGGACTATGGGAATCGTTCCCACAGCACCACCCAAAGCAGCTCCTCGGCAAATTCCACCAGCAAATATTCCTGTTATTTCGCCTTCTTCTTCTCATTTATGCCCAATTCCTGCACCAGCTTTTCCACCAAAAACCGGCCCGAAATGCCCACCACCAAATATACTAGTTTATGCCGAGAGCGCCACAGGAATGGATGTTACCATTTCAACACTTCGGTCCTGTCTAGATCCTGATAGGTAAATAAATAATTAATCTAACTCTAATTTTTATATTCATTACACTATAGGAGGAATGATGTCTAATAAATAAATAGAATAAATATATATATATATATATATATATATATTATACTGTATGTTATATTATTATTACAGTAGAACCTCGATAAGTTAAAGTTCAAGGGAAACGGTTAGAAATTTGAGTTATCGAGTTTTTTACTTATCGAGAGTTGAAATTAGAGAGGTTATTGAATATAATTTTTAACGTACCGAGTTTATTGACTTTGGGCACGTGAGTGAAAAAGGAATTTCGTTTGATCTATTTGTTTATTTAGAATAGTTTAGTTAAATATAAATTAAATTAATAGATTTATTTATTTATTTAAAAATCAGTAATTTTTTTCTGCTTCATGTAATTTTGATTTTCTGCATCAACTATTTTTTCGATGATATGTAAAGAAATACTTTAAGTTATAGAGGTCACCAAAATATTATTTTAAGTTATCGAGGGCTATGCTCAAAATATTTGTTTAAGTTACAGAGGTTTTGTTCTTTAAGTAATAGAGGTTTTACGCTGTCAAGGGAAGGGAATTGAAAAAATTTTTAAGTTACGGAGGTTTTGAACTTAGCGAGGTTTAACTTATCGAGGTTCTACTGTATTACATTAAGATTTTTATGAAGATTATCTTTTATTGTTCTTTAGATATGCAGTGTATCCCATGACAGCTTCTCAGTTCGCTTCAGGCCCTCTCATGGATCATTGCCAATTGCTTGTAGTCTGGGGTGACGTCACCGAACAACAGGCTGCTCATTGTATTTCACATTTACTTGCTGGAGGCCGTCTTTTAGGACTTTGCTCTGATTTATATAGATGTCTAGTACCAGGAGGTAAATATATTAATAGTTCCTCGCCTTCCGATTATCTAATTAATATTTTACTTTCTCTTACCTCTATATATGTTAATATATAGAGAGAGAAAGTATTGGTTTCATGTCAAAAATTCGATCTCAGATGCTGAGAAGCCCTTGAAAGAAAATAAAAACAATTTATAGCCCCCCAACCTATCACAAAAGGTGAACGCTAGAGTGATGTGACGTCAAACCAATGGGAGCGCAGAATTGAAAATTTCCCCCTCTTCTCAACTTTTTCACTTAATTTCACTAATTTAGACCTAAAAAAATGTCGCAAATTTTATTTGTTAATCTTAATATTGATAATATTATTATTTAGATACAATAAAACAAAAAAAGGCAAATATTTTTTCCATGACACAACCCTATTCTATTTTATGTAAAAAGTTCATTCAAAATAAAATCTAATCAATTATTGATTCGGTTCATGGTTTTAATAAATTTTTTTACACAAAAGAAAACTAATATTGCACAGTTTGCTTATCATAGTTTAACAGGAGAAAAAAGTAATAAAATTTCAAAATTTCCAGGTACTGCCGAAGTAAGAGAAAACGAATTAGTTCAATTCTCTTACGGCAAATGGACGCACGTGAAACTCCTACATCATATTTTCTGTTATCAAGCATCTCCAGCTAAACCTAAACCAGGTGAAAATTTAAACAAATTGCTTAAATATCACTAATTTTTTGACTTTTTTTGCACTTTACTATTTGGAAACTTTTTGTTTCAATTTTTTTTTGTTTTTTTTTTCTTCAAGAAATAGATAGATGTATTGATCTGCGTGATAGTGAGGGCAAATCTCATCCTGTAAGTGTTAAAGTTCTTGCAGTGGAGGACACTTGGCATACACCTTCCTTACTCTTGGCTTCTTCTAAAGAAAGTGAGGGCGTGGCTCTCTTCTCTCAGGTAATTATTTTTTATATCATCCATTTAACAAACACTTAAGCTTAACGTTCTCTTTATTAATTAAAAAAAATTCCCTTTATTTCTTAGGTACATTTGGAACTTGACCCACAACAAGTGGCAGCCGGGAATGTCGATGATTCGGCCTCGTTAATTCTTCAAAGAAGTGACCAAGCACGGTTAGATATTCTGCGTGATGTCTTAGGAACTCATCTGGGACTTAAGGTCTCATCGGGAGCTAAAAAAACATCACCTCCGAGTGAACCAGCATATTTCCTTGGCAGACACGAGGCATGTTCTGCTTTTTTTAATTTATAAAAAACAATCAATTTAATGAAGAATAGAAATGGCTGTGGTGATGATTGAATAAGGAACGCTATGAGCAGGGCAGCCAGCAGAAATAAAAAACTTTTATATTATTTCGACGCAATCCGTTTCAAAAATTTATTTCAGTTGAATTGGCCAATCAATTGATATAAAATTGGACAGGGTCTAAATGGCCTCTGATGCCGAAAAAGATCTTAAATAAAAAATAAAAAAAAAAAAAAAAAAAAAAAAAAAAAACTAAAGGAATATCCGGAGATTAAAAACAGTAGCATTAGTTGGACCACTCTTACATCATTTTATTTTGTAAAAATTATTTTTACACATTGTTTTGACACGGTTTCTCGATCAATCACATTATTGTACTAAATATACCAGGGATTATGCCTGCCTGCTGAAATATTTACAAATTAAAATGAAATGAAAGTGGTTCATTTAAGCTGGTGTTTTTAGTCTCCAGATATACCTTATTAATTAATTAAATGCTTTTAATTAACTTATTTTTTCAAGGACACTAAATTTTAGTCAATTTTTAAGACACTTCCCGATGAGCTACAAGTGTCAAATTTGATATTTAAGGGTCATTTCTTATTACAATAATTGTCTGAAAATTAGATCAAAATAGGCCAAACTAATGTGGTACTTTATTTGAAACCTCACGTGAATTAGTCTATTTTCAAAAGACTTCCCGATGAGTTATGGATTTGAAATTTGATATTTCCGGGTCATTTTTTATGACAATTAATGTATCAAAAGCAGATCAAAATAGACTAACCTAATGTGGTACTTTATTTGAAACCTCATGCGTATATCTATACTCATGCGTATTAGTCTATTTTCAAGAGTTTTTTAATGCTTCTTCTTAAGACTAAAAAAGTTTAATATTTCTGACTTAAAATAAAAGCGTTGGGGACTTATTGATAGCTTAAGCAAATTCTATTCTTAGACCCTCGAAGCGCCCCAAGCTTTTTTAAAGTCATAAATATTCAACAATTGTAACAACAAAAATAAAATTATTTTTTTTAGTACAATTTTTAAATAAAAGCATTTTTTTTAAAGTTTTTTATTATTATTTTTTTAATATATTTTTATTAAATTTTAATTATATTTATATCTGAGTTTTAAATGTTATCAGGCAGACAGACATAAGCAATTAATATTTATATTTATTCATAGATAAAACAAGAGTTGTTAGGTGCCCTCGAGCCCAGACTTGGCCCTGAACGAGTTCTCCGTTTGGGAGGTGGTTTGAGTCTACAATTATGCGGCAAAGGCTCAATGCCTCCCCCTCCCTCTCCTGCTTCTTCCGGGATGCCGTTGCCTGTTATGCTACATGCCTGCCCTCGTCATTTCGACACCGTCACTTACTTTGATGTAATTATTATATTATTAGACTAATTAATTAATTAAAATTATCATTTTTTTATTTTTATTTTTTTCTTATTAATATAGCGCTTGTCAACTGCTCGGGTGGGACGTCTGCTTCTACTTGCTGAAGTTCTTCCAAGCACTCAAACGATACTTCATGGTGAAGGTTGTCTCATTCACGATGGCTTAGCGGTTTTAGCGAATCGACAAACATCTGGACAAGGAAGAAGTGGAAATCGTTGGCTCTCACCAATCGGATGCGCCACTTTTTCAGTTCAAATTCATCTCCCGGGAGGGACTTATTTGGCCGCACATCCTTCATTCGTTCAACATGTTGCAGCCCTTGCGATGGTTCAATCTGTTGTTGGAGAACCTGGATTGGAGGTGAACTTTTTTTAAACTACTTTTTTTAAAAGACATTATCAATATTTTAAGCCAAAGGATATTAGTTAAGATTCCAACCATTCAGTTTAAAGTTTATTTAGTCCAACTAGACATGATATAAAAGGTTCGTCTCTCGTACAACAATTCTTTGGACAAAAACGCAAGACCTTCTTCTATTAATATTTTCAAATCCTAAAACAAGCAAAGCATTTTTAACTTTTAAACGTATTTTAAGTTGTTGCTTTTGTGGTTTGTATTATTATTATTATGGAAGTTTTTAATTATAGACCACATTTTGTATTAATTATTAAAAATATAAATACTGTACTTTTCGACTGCTTATTCTGCATTCGTTTTCAAATACTGTGCACTTGCCAGGCACCTTCACTTCTCTGGCTCCGGCTCAAGTGAACTAACCTCTAAAGCAGGGCGCTTTAGAGGTTACTTCACTCGAGTCCCACTACTTTAAGAAGCCCTTACCTAAAGTAGTGGGCTGCGGCCCCCTAGGAGGCCATGGATTACGCGCAGGGGGCCGCGAAGAGTTTCAAATGTAACAAATTATTATTGTTAAATAAGTTTAAATACTTGGAATTATAAAATTTCAATAATATATTGAAATGATAATATATTTGCAAATTCAAAATTATAAATATAGTTTTTTAACCAATCTGAATTAAAAAAAAAAAAAATAAGGGGACCGGGAGATATTGAATTGGATTTCAATTTTAATAAATGGCCGTTGTTTTTATCTCTCTTCTGGAGTCTTTAATATATATTATATGAATACTAAAACTTTTTTTTTAGGCATTAGATCTACGCATTAAATGGCCCAATGACGTCTATTTGGGTTTGTCAGCCAAAGTTGGTGGCATTCTTGTAAATACTACTCATATCGACGATCGTTTTATTTGTACTATAGGTAAGCCATTTTATTCTGCATTCTATAATTTTTTTTTCATTTATTTAATTAATTGTTTATGTTTAGGATGCGGATTAAATTTAAATAACCCTGAACCAACTATAAGCATCGCTAAAGCTATAGAAGAACTTGGACCAAATAAACCTAGTCTTTCTCTGGAACGTTATCTCGCCTCTGTGTTCTCAAGGCTTGAATATTTACTTGATCAATGTCAGGTAATTTTTTCTTTCTATTTGGCTTGGCACTTACAAGGGGAGGGCACGACCTTGGGATTTCATTTTGGGATGAAACTTCGGGTGATGATTGTAGACCATTAGGGGGGTTCACCCCTTGAAATAGCGCAACGCTCAATAGTTTCGGAGAAAATGGCGTTTAAAAAATTCAAAGTCCGCTTATATACTAGTTAGGCTTTTTATATGACAATGGCGACAATAGTCTAGTAGGTAGCGTGTCTACCTACCAAATGGGCGCTTGGGGTTCGAATCTCGCCTCGACTTATTTTTTTTTATTAAATTATTTATTTTATTGTTTTTACAATTAAATAAATTTATTATTTAATATTATAGATTATTTATTAATAAATAACTATAGTGTTATTTTGCTAACAAAAAAAAAGACTAAATTTTAAATCATAATTTAATTATATTCAATAGAAATATTTTAAATAACTACCAAATAAATACACTATTATTTAATAAACTATTATTCAAAATACTATAATTTAGGCTATTAATAAGGAAAAAGTTTCAATCTTATTTCTTGATTTTACATTATAAGCATTTATACATTATACTTTTTTATTACAAACATGAGACTGAAGGATAATCATCATAAAGACATTTAAAACAAAAATTTTTTCGGCATCTAGCACAATTAAAGAAAACGGAATAATTTTTACAAGAACAATGAATTATTTTTTAGAAGATCAGTTGGAAAACAAACATCATTTACGTTCACAAAAATTTCTCTATTAATAAATAATCTATAATATTAAATAATAAATTTATTTAATTGTAAAAACAATAAAATAAATAATTTAATAAAAAAAAAAAAATAAGTCGAGCCGAGATTCGAACCCCAAGCGCCCATTTGGTAGGTAGACACGCTACCTACTAGACTATTGTCGCCATTGTCATATAAAAAGCCTAACTAGTATATAAGCGGACTTTGAATTTTTTAAACGCCATTTTCTCCGAAACTATTGAGTGTTGCGCGTTACTATTTCAAGGGGTGAACCCCCTAACGGTCTACAATCATCACCCGAAGTTTCATCCCAAAATGAAATCCCAAGGTCGTGCCCTCCCCTTGTTAGATCCCATCTCCTTTTGGGCTAATATGTAGATGCGCAAAATCAACGGCGTCCGCTATAGAAAAAAACTTGTTAGTAATATATGAGAGTTTTTATTTTCATTGTTTACACATCCGTCTGTTTCATTGTCATAAGTAGTAAGAACGGTGGTTGGTCGACAATCTCTATTACTGTTTCAGTAACCATAACCAGTGTTGGGCAAATTAAGCATATTTTGATTTGTCTACTTCATGACGTAGACAAAGTAGACAATGTAGACAAACGGCTCAGCGCTTGTTTTCATTGGTTCTCATCTCAGATCAGTGATCTGTCATTTCTAGAAACAGCCTAGAAATTCATATACATAAAAATGTCTAAACGCGGAAGACCAATAAACAGACATTTTAATGAATTAAAATTTGAATTAGGGAAACAAAATGAAAAAAATATTTTGCACTGTGTCTTTTCTGCAAAAAAAACCCTGCATAATACAGCTTCTAATATCTAATTCAAATGAAAGTCACTTAAAATTAAGAATACCGCCATTACCAACGCGGGCAGATGTTTCTTTTTCACCCAATATCTCGCTATATTTGATATTCCACTTTAAGCGAGAATATTGGAGTAACGAACACTAAATAAATTGTATATATATATATATATATATATATATATATACAATTTAGTGTTCGTTACTCCAAAATTCTCGCTTAAAGTGGAATAGAAAAATTGTAAAATCACTCTTTACCTATTGATTTCGTGTATATTAGTATCAAAAAATTATATTTATGACGATACATAAAAAATTATGGTGTTGTTAGTCCCGCCAAATTTTTAAATTTTAATTGCCTACATTGACTACTTTGTCTATTTTGTCTACATGGATATTGTTCATTTGTCTACATGCATTGTCTACGCGTAGACAAAGTAAAGTAGACAATTCGCCCAACGCTGACCATAACGGATGAATATTGCTTGTCGACGTTCCGTCTGCATTGAATCAAGTGTAAAGAAGATCGGACTGGCTGTTTTTTATTCCTCCCGTCTACAATCCCTTACCTCAAGTACTCTACCTAACAAATAAAAATATAATTGACAAATAGTGTTGAAATTTTAAGGTTCTTAGAAATTATAAATATCAATAATATTTTTATTCGTTAAAATTGATTCATTTGGAAGGGGGTGGGGATAGTCCGAATCTTCCATATATTCCCCCTCCCCCGCCTCCTTAAAAATATTTTGTGGCTTCGGACCTGCATATACATCTAAATATTAATTAAAAAAGTAAAATTTTAAAAATTAATACTTAAAAATTTTATTTGTATTTATATTCTAGCGAACAAGTACAGAATGCGCCTTTAAATTACCGAAATTAAGAAAAAATTGTGTGCTGTGCGACCAGTCACACCAGATTACCCCCCCCCCCCTGAGAAACACCTCTGGATCCACCCTTGACTCTCTTCCATATTTATATAATATTTTTTTTTAATATGATATTGTTTTTGCAGGCGGGTGCAGTGGAAAATGTTATAAGTGAATATTACGCCAGATGGTTGCATTCTAATCAAGCGGTTGAAGTGGTTGACAGTCGAGGACAACAACGAGAATCAGCCATTATCCAAGGGATTGATGAAGATGGCTTTTTATTAGCTCGTTTAAATAAAGGAGGACGTGTTTTATCTCTGCATCCTGACGGTAATTCTCTTGACATGTTTCGTGGGCTGATTGCACCTAAAATGTGATCATATGCCTTCTATTATCATCATCGACACAATCACACACACTATCGCAATTTCACTTAGGTTATTTAAACACTTCTTAACTACTACTAGTCAAATTTAGAAAAACAAAACAAATATTTTTGTGTTCCTAGACAAATATTTCTTCGTCTGTGTTAATTAATTCTATGTGTCCTCTAAAAGAGGAATGAATAGTAGAATGTTAGATTTTGGCCAGAAAATGATTTATTTTATGGCGCATTAACGGACAGCTATTAAAAGAAACTTGATCTGAATATTTATTTTTTATATATATCTTATTAAAATGATTTGAAAAATTCTGATTCAAATCAATAAATGGAAAAAAAAAATCAATTCCTTATTTTTAGATTAGCCTAACTGGCTAATAAAAAGTTTTCGCTTATATTTGAATCGAAATATACAAAGTTTCGACTTGTATTTAATCAGAAGAAAAGAATTTACTTTTTCCTAATGTCCTTTTATTTAAGAGATAAAGATATCTCAGCGCACACATCTCTAGTCAGACGTTTGGGGAAATGTTTAAATAAAACTCTTATGATAAATATTATATATCATTTATCACAGCATAAAAATATAGGCTTATAAGTGATCTGATAATGCCGGCTGTTAGACAAGCCTGCCATCTTTTACAAGAGCGCTAAACTATTTGGGTGTTAATTTTTAAATAAATACGAAATTTTTTTACTTTGTCTCCATTTCATTTATTTATTATAGGTTGGATATTAATGATTTTTACACATTTTTACATCTAAAAAAAATTACAATTTTCATAATAGAGTTTTTTCGCATTTTCCATAAATATAAAAAAATATTTTTTAATTAATCGTAATTAAAAAAAAGCATTTATGTAAAATGCTCACGAATTTAAATACTTAAGGTGCGCGTCTCGGGGTGCTAATTTTGGGACTTTCCAGCGGCCACAATTTTGAAGATATCGACCTCAAATTTTTTTTTAAATTAAAGCTATTTAAAATATCTACAAATAATAGAAGCCCTTTTTTGATTTTCGAAATTTTTTTTTTTTTTTTAGATTAATCGCATTAAATAAAAGATATTTTAAAAAAAGGAGCTCTATAAGTTGTAGATAATTAAATTAGTAATCATTGTGTTAAAGAATAATTAATTTTTTGCCTTTAATTAATTAGCTGGAAAGTCTAGAATGAAATGGAACAAGTTCCGTGTATTCCAATGGGGGAACACTAACGCCATCTCTTGCCGCCTCGAGTCAATCGTGTTTTAACGGTTTTTCGAGACGCGCACCTTAAAAAAAAAAATAACAAAAAAAATAGTTTAACATGCCTCGGTAGTTTTGGACTAAAGATTCAATGTACCCTCTTGAAGCCCCCTCAATGGGCATAGTATTCCAAAAAGTTTGCAAATTAAATAAGAAAAACCTTGTCAAATAAAGTTTTAACTGATGAAACAAGATAATTTCGCGCACAGAGTATATATATAAATTATAAATTATATAATATATAATTATAATTAAATAAATAAAAGTTTTATTTGTTTTAGCGATTTGCTATACAAATGAGTGAGTTACATTTACATAATATTCAACATTTTCCCTTTTTCTTCTCAATACAAACACAATTTTCCTGGTGTTTAAATTAAAAACTAGTTTACAATACTTCTTCTCTTAATCATTTCTACTACATAATAAAAAACATCATTCAGTTTATTATTTTCATTAATATTTAATAGGGTACATAAATTATAGGACTCGCGCATGTATTTTGTCAGGTATCTATCCCTACTTGTCTGGTACATTGGACAATCAAATAGTAAATGTGAAAGATTCTCCTTCTCTAAATTACAAATGGTACAGTTTTGACTGGGATCTATTCTACATATTTGATCTTTATATATTAATTGGATGTAGTATTTTTCATTTGAGAGCCTCAGTTGAGCGATGATCCTGTGCTTCATTTATTTATTTTATTTATATTTAATTATAATTATAAAAAAGTATATATATAATTTCGCGGTCAGGGCGCAATCAGCCAGTAACTTTCATGAACATTCATTCCATTTGTCTTTATATTGGCACCTGATAAAACTCTCTATCTTCTGAATAATTATTCCTGGAAACTTTGTATATTATAATTTTAATATAAACACAAAGATCTTTTTTTTTTTTATATATTTTTTTAAAATTTTTTTTAAAAAAAAAAAAAAAATATTCTAGTCAAATTAAAAATGTTAGTTACCTATATTTAAATATATATATATTTGTTATTTATATTTTTAAAATGTTTTATTCGGAATTTATTAAAGCGCCAACGCCCTATGTATGCCAACTTATAATAAAGATGGATTTTAATAATTCTTCTTTATGATGATTGAGTACAGATCAAGTGCCTAATCCAACTAGATTTATTACATTTTTTTAGAGACATGCATATTAAAAAAAAACAACATTCTAATCATACATTTCACTGATAATAACACTTAGGCAATTAGTTATGATGTATGTAAGGTGATAAATGATTGGTTCTAATTTCTAAAAATCTATTAATTCGTCAGACTTTTAGGCACTGAACAAAGATTCTAACTATTATTGAAAAAGAAGCTGTTAAAGTGCATATGCCCTCAAATGCTAAAAAGACAGCAAATAATCAATTTTGGTTTTAAATTCTATTTTAATATAATTACATAGATACATACTATTTCTTATATAAAATTTTTCAATTTATTTTATGATCCGTGGGTCGGTGTTCGCTTCTCGCTCTGAGCATTAAAATATTTCACAATTAAATAAATTATTCCTTGAGAACATGTTTGATGTGGCTTTTAATATAATATAGTACAATATATTTAACGAAAGATATTTAAATTAAAAGTAAAAGCCTTAATTTTGATAATTATTAGAATTTCGAAAAAATAAATCCAATATTAGCACGTTTTATAAAAACTTACCTGTTAACTCTGAAAATGAAATTCTATAATTAATGATTACTGGATTTGTGCAACATATATCTTGTTCACTTGAAAACTACGCCTAACTATTATATACTTATAAAAAAGAAATTTATAAAAACGTCTTGTGTGCATGTCTCTAAATTAAAAAAAAAAAGACACTGGCCATATTACTTAAATAGGAAATATTAATAGCTGTACAAAAATGTGCTTGAAATACTATATTGCAAGAAGTGAGAAAAATTATAAATAAACTTATTTTTATTTATATACACTATTACAGTATTACAGGGGCGTATATAATGGGGGCCCGCTCCCCCCACCCCGAAATTTTTCAAAATCTATATAGATATATCTATATTTTGTTTGAAAAAGTGCGTCGCATAAATAAAAGAAATTAAAAAAATGAAATTTATTAATAGATAAGCAATTTTTTAATAAAAAAAAGTTTGTCTTTGAGAGGACCGGGCCCCTTGGGGCTCAGGTGAAATCAGAAAGAATTTAATGAAAATTTGTCTTTGAGAGGAAGACCCGGGGCCCTCATTGCTGAGGTATATCCGGTATTTTAAAAATATTTTTGTGTATGGGGGGGGGGGGGTATTTAAAAATGAGTTCGCCCCCCCCCCCCCCGAAAAAATTTCTATATACGCCTCTGCTATATTATAATTTAAAGGAATTATTTTGGCAATATTGTACTTTAGACTCGTATTCACTGTTTTATAAGGATAGGATGGAGAACATAACATTTAATATTATTAATATTTTATAATCTCAAAGTAAAATTATTTTCTCTTACTTGTTAGTTTAAAGTTAGATGATTTGGAAGTCTTACTAGACTGTTAAGAAATGAAATTCCTTTGAAAGTAGGGATTAATTGATAACTATACTACAAGTATATTTAACAAGAGTGGGAGTGTTTCTTATTGGCGAAGCCAATGGCCCCCAGGAATCGAACCCAGGATCTCCAGCTTTTCCGGGGCATCGGTGTGTGCTGTCCATTGCACCAGGACCCTCGACCTACTCCAACAAATCTCTTGTTAAATATATCTATGATTAGTTAAGTCCGAAACGAGGTATTTTGAATACTAATATTATTATTATATCTATATATAGATTTCGAAAAATATTTAACTATAGGTAGATCGGTGGTATCGCTAACTTTAACAATTTTTTTTCTCACTTAATTCAAAAATTATCGAGAGTGGTCTATTTCCTTAAAAAAAAAAATAAAAAATTATAACCCATTCAATAAAAAGTTGAAATGACACCACTATTTAGAATCGTCAAAAACAAACCCTCCTTAATAGTAGTTTAAACTTATCATATTAAAAAAATCTGTACGTTCTCCATTCTTTTTGAATTCGTAACAGTAGAATCCCGATAATTCGTACGGAGACGGGTTGGTACGAATATTCGGTAATTTGCACGGAAATACGAATAATCGGGATACGAAATATCGGGATTCCACTTAATACCATATCGCCAAATAATTCGTAAATTTTGATTTATTGATAGTGTATATAAATATATCCTATGTTTATAATACAAACAATGCAAAGGAAGAATCCTCTCATTGTTTATTGTTATACTTGTCCAGTAGAATATTTATTTTTTTTTTTAAGATTTAGTTATATCTAAAATAAAAAAATTGGTAGAGAATTTTAGCTATATTTTTATAGTCATTTTGAATAATTTTTTTATATTATATTGTTTTTAGAAAATGGGGAAAAAATAAAAATAAAAATAATTTTATTCTGTAATAAAAATAAATGTATAACTTCTTCCATTTAAAATAACAAAAAATTTAATTCAAATCATATTCTAAATGAATTACATTAAATGTAAAAAAAAAAATGCTTGTGTGTTTACTACGGCTGTTTGTAAATTATCTAATCTTCGATTATCAATAATATTAGCTAAAAAAAACTGATGAAGTTTAAGCTACAAATAATCAATAAGATATTTTTAAACAAAAAGAAATTATCAATGTCTGTCTCTGTGTCTTTTCTCCTCTTTAACAACAATATAAAAAAATATATCTTCAATCTAAAGTATGTTTTCAAACTATTTGATTTCAACTACAATATCATGTAATAATAAATAAATATTATTATTACTTTCTAGTAGGGATGTCAAACTGCCTACTTCCCTATCAGTGATGGCGCCAGCGTTTTCTCAGTGGGGCAAACTTATCAACAAGGGGGAAGGGGGGGCGGACAATTACATACAGAGAAACAAAAAAAAAAAATTGGGGGCATCCAGGGGAGCAGAGACTATTGTCAGAGGGGCGCTTGCCCCCGTAACGCCGTCACTGTTCCCTACCATCTTGCTATACACAACGACTGGGTTAGCAAAATGTGATACGAAAGCCTTGAAAGAAGTTATTTAATCTGAATAAAAAAAAAAATCTAACGAGATTTTCGTTAAAAACACAACTGCCGAGTTTTCCAATTATTAGGATCCATTTTGTTAACACTGTTGTAGATTAAATTTAAATAAGGCTTCTTGTCCACACATTAAACGATGAGTTGTTTGGGACAGGGCTAAGCTAGTCTCTCGTGTTTAAAAGACGTCCACGAACGAATAAGGGAGCTGAAAATGAAGAAATTGAAATGCCCTTCACTCACATAACGAGAAGGACATTTCAATTTCTAATAATAATAGCATTTTTGTCATTAAAAGCGCATAAGACTCATTCTTGCACATGAAATCCCTATTTAAAGGGGAAAGTATATGCCTTTTTGACATAGCCTCAGCTCTGTTGGTGGCCCAAACCTAGGACCGAAACGTTGGCCGTGGGCTGGTCTCAATAAAGAAACTACTTTGGCTGCATTTTCTTCTTGATTTTTTTTTCTATCATCAATAACTATTCTATAGCCAAACATCCCCCTGTTACATAAAACCAGTACCCTTCATTAGTAATCATAACTTAATTATAATTCTGGCAAAATCGAGAGCATCAATGCTTTTTTAATTATTTTTCACTAAATACTTCTACTAATATATATTTCAACTAAATTCGATTTGACCTCGGGCAAGCAAATAACTTGATTCCAAACTGTAAGATCCACGCACATTATAACAATCAACTAGTCGATGGAAGCCTTAATGCAAGTGTTCATAATTTAATTAAAAAAAAAATATATAGATTTGACAAGAAGATCGTTGTAAATTCAATTGATAAAAAGAGAGGCCTAGCATTCTTGTCTATATTAATTTTAAAAAGGAAAAATATTGGGATGGGGTGCATAAGTTTGACAACTCTGGTGAATGATAATTATTTATTTATTAAAAAGAAATATATTTATAAATACATATTAATACTATCAAGATGTGAATTTGTGAAGCTTTTATAATTCTGGCTTAATACGTTACACTCGTATATGCCTCTAATATCTGCATAAAAACCCTTAAAATTTAGATGGATATTGATCAATGTACATTAATTGTATTTAACTAAATTTTCTCACAATTTTTGATATCTCAAAAAATTATATATATATATATAGAGATATTTAAATAAAAATATAGCTAATGTAAATTTTTTGTTACATAAATAAATGAAGCGATATGGAAGTTGTAATGAGTAAATTGTATTATTTTCCTTTAGTGCCAAGACCTTTCTTACTAGTGCTTAGAAGTTGATCCTCTCTTTCCTGCATCATCCTTTGCAACTTCCACCCCGACCATGTGAGCACACTCATTTTTTAAAATTTTCTTTCAAACTTCTGTTAAACAGGTTTTTTACTTTCCTATTTTACAAGTAAAATTAATATGCAAAATCTATCTAAAAAGTCGCCCAATCTAGGCTTTTTTTCTTTTTTTCAACAAATTTTCCTTTCAGGAATTAAGCACAAATATTGTAAACATAAGATATGGTGATCTAAGTTCATATATAATTTAGATCTCTACATTTAACAAAGTTTATTCAATAGTGATGTTTGATTATGGTTAGAGCAGAAATGTTGCTTTTTGTTTAAATTCATTTCTTCCTCACTAAAATTTCGATCCGAGTATAACTAGAACACATTCAGATAAATATTCGTCATCTTTTGATGAGCTCTAACTAATGAATTATTATATTCTGTTATAAATGTTATAAATACAGAATATACAGTACAGTCAGTTTCAATATTAACCGCCACCCCAGAGAATAGAGCCGTGAAGTTAGACAACCAGAGCGCTTAGCTGCCGTAATTGTTTTCTCAAAAAATAGTATTTCAACTGCAATATTAAAAAAAGTGTATTTATTTATTTTCTAAGCACTCTGGTTGTCTACCTTGAAGGCTCTATTCCATAGGGGTGGCGGTTAATATTGAAACTGACTGTATAATAATATAATAGTTTATACAGTATATACAGTGTTAATCTTACAAGTAGTAGTAAAATTGTAGTAACAATTATATAATAAATAGCAGATAAGCAATCATCCATTAAAGATGATCTTTAAAAAAAATAAATTCAAATATTTGCATATAATCTTATCTTATCTTATACTATTAAACGAGCAATGTAGGTTTATTTGTTTGTAAGCACATCAGTTCTCGAAAACAGCTCTAAAGATTTTTTTTAATTTTAAATCCGGGTGCCCGAAGTATCGAAGTCCGGATTAGCAAGACTAATGAATTCATAAGAAAAATAAATTGTCGGACTAAGCCGAGCGCACAACTTTGCCCACCCACTATTCAAGAAAAAAATATTGCCCCCCCCCCTGATGGTCCGATGTTATACATATTATATATCATTTTACTCGGGAGGAAGTCTAGTTTCTGAATATATAAAAAAAATTATAGGTTATCTAAGAAAAAAATTTATGTCCCCCCCCCTAGAGCCCCCCCTAATGGTCCGATGTTTACCAAAAGCTTTTCAGTTCTTGGCCTCTATCCCTAGTTTATGGGTACAAAATTTCAAAACAATTGAATGAATAGTTTTTGAGATTTCGTAGACGAAAAAAATTACCACAGACATACACACACACACAGACATCATTCCAAAAAACTACTTAAATGGATTCAGGGGACCTCAAAATGCATTTTGGCAGCTTCAGAAAAATTTCGATTTTTTTTACGATTACATTAACTTTACCTGTCCAACCTACGGTTGATGGGCAAAGTTAAAAAGAAAAATTTTAATTTTCTATTTTAATTCAATTCTGAACACAAATGGATGGAACGATGGCCAGAGAGGTTGGAAACTAGGGGTTGTAAGTCAGGGGAGAGATAATTAAAATATTTATATTTTGAAAAATTTAGGAAAGAAAAAAATAAGAACCAAAAGGAGTCACAAGTGAGGACAGATGCCCGTCTCTCAATTTGACAGCGTTGATGCATGCTGGCCGGCTCTCGTTTGGATCCAAAGATCGATCGTCAGAAGATGAAATATACTTGCGGGGGCTCGAACAGGAACGGCAAAAGATTGTTGAAACTGGCCATTCAAAGACAAGAGATTAAGATGCTGACAAATTAACAGCCACCATAAAAAGGAATCATTCTCCTCGACAACGACCAACCAACCTGCCCACAATTGGGGTGGGAGTAAGGATTATTTATTTTTTATATTTTATATATACAGTTGTAGCTCGGTGGTTTTTACTTTCTCTTACCTATATATGTAATATATATATGAGAGAGAAAGTATCGGATTCATGTAAAAAATTCGAGTGGTTTCGCGACATGGTCTGTCTGTGGGTGTTCAATTTAAAGCATGAAGGAATTTAGCGAGAAAGTTGAAATTTTATATTTAATTTAGGTACCCCCTAGGGCGTGAAAATAAAGCTTTTAATCAAAATCGGCCAAAAAGTACTAGTACATTACTGATGTACTTTTTCTGTTTTGTTTTTTTTCTCGATTTTCTCAAAATTCGCTCCAACGATTTTGATTAAAATTCAAAAATCAATTATTTTTTGGATGCTCGATTCAAATGTATATAGTCATTTTGCCATTGAAATATTTTGAAGACCACTTTACTCTTGTACTTCATAGGACAGATAGGAGATATAGGTTGCCATGGTAACAAAATATAAATATTTTCCCATACTTATAAATTTTACATCTTGAATTATTAATTTTAATTTTTTATTTTTTATTTTTAAATTTGTATAAACTCACTCTAATTATTTTATTTTATTTATATACCCCCTGACCCCTCTGTTTTCGGCCCTACGTACTGAAAATAGTAGACCTATATATTTAAAATTATAAATTATTTTTATATTATAAAAAATTGTTTGAGCCGTTTTTGAAAACTGATGTGCTTTCAAACAAACATGCATTGCTAGTTTAATAGTAGATAAGATAAGATAAGATAAGAAATACTCAGAGCCGTAGCCAGGGGGGAATCCAAAATTATAAATAAAGAGAAATACTGTATATATAAACATAGTGTTATCAATAAAATTTTAAATACTATTAGAAATTATAAAAAGTATTTTATTCTCTATTTATTTATTAATTATTAATCGGGAGGGGGGATTACCTCTTGGATCATCCGAACTCCCCCCCCCCCCTGCCCTTGAACATTTTCTAGCTACGGCCTTGCTATTATTATTTGTATAAACAATACATTTAGAGCAAAATGAATAACATGTTTTTCTTTCAATTTATATTTATTAAAATTAATTGGTAAATTAAAATGGAAGCTGTTCTCTTCTGCCAGCCCTGGGCTGGTTTCATTTTAAATAAGGTGTATGAGAAACTAAATGTTTTTTGTAACAACTATGATAATTAAATAGTTTTTTGCATATATTACATTGATAAGGCAGTTCCCCAGTGTGTGTTCTCATATGAATTGTAACTTGACTCTTCATAAAAAATTGTTTTTCCACATATATCGCATTTATACGGTTTTTCGCCAGTATGTATTCGCATATGTATTTTCAGATAAGCCCCGCCACTAAATTGTTTTTGGCATAAATTACATTGATAAGGCCTCTCGCCTGTATGAATTCGCATATGGAGTTTCAATTGAGAACTTATATTAAATAATTTTAAACATATGTCGCATTGATAAGGCTTTTCGCCTGTATGAAGACGAAAATGTTTTCTAAGATCAGAACTTTGATTAAATGTTTTAGCACATATATCACATTTATAAGGTCTCTCGCCGGTATGTGTTCGCATATGTATTGTAAGGTGGCCACTTTGTTTAAATTGTTTTTTGCATATTTCACACTGATAACATTTCTCGCCTGTGTGCGTTCGATAATGAATTGTCAAATGAGAATTTTGATTAAATTGCCTTTTGCAGATATCACATTGATAGGGTTTTTCGCCTGTATGGATTCTCATATGTGTTTTAAGATGAAAGTTACGTTTGAATTGTTTGTTGCAGATATCACATTGTTTGGTTTTTCCATTTTCTTTTGAGTACCTTGAGTGAAGAGGTTCCACATGTCCTATTAAGACATTCGATTGAGATGCTTCCATTTTATTATCATCATTAGAATGTTGTTTCTCCATTGGCTTATTTTGGGATTTTAAGTGTTCATTTTTTCTAGTTGTTTTTTTCAATTGTAAATGTTTTTCTGAAAATCAAGACATTAGAATTAAACATTAATTGATCAGGTTCATATCTAACAAGGAATGTCACCCAAAGGTGAATCGCCTATTCTTTGAAACTTGGTGCATTTAAAGAACTCATCTAAAGATTAATTTAGATGAAGAAAGTTTCAGGGATGGGCATACAGATATATTTTTTTTTAATTAAAATTTCATTTCCAAAAAATTGAATTATATTAACATGAATTAGACCAAGTTATTAAAATAATCAAGCTCAATCTAATCTGCAAACACGAAAAAGCTTTCACAAACGACGCAACAATGCTAAAAACTCCTCCTAATACAACTGGTCTTATTCAATCACTAGATGTCTTTGGATTTCGTGTTTGGAAGAATTTTGTGAGGAAGATATCTGATCGCGTTATACTTTTCAATTTAAATATCAACTTATATCAGAGAAATAATATACTAATTTTGCAATCATTAGCACACAATCAGCTCTCTTCACCAAGATATATTAATCTATTTAAATACTGGTGGTTTGCATCGGGTTATTCTCAAAGCCATCCTGGTCATTTCGATAATCCTGTTGAATTTTGTTTCAACAATGAAAATAACTTATGTTATAAAGACGAATCATGTGATTTTTCTTTATAAAATGCAGTTATTGTAAGAATGAGATTTGTTTTAAGCATTTTTTCATTGAATTTCACTATTGTACTGATTTTATAGATTAAGTTAAAAATATTAAAAAAAAATATTTCTGTATGCCCATCCCTGAAACTTTTTTCATCTAAATTAATCTTTAGATGAGTTCTTTAAATGCACCAAGTTTCAAAAGAATCAGCGATTCACCTTTGGGTGACATTCCTTGTAAGACTAGGATTAATTCTAATTAATTATTTTAAAAGCTGCTTCTGGACCAACTAACTCTAAGGATAGAACCCAGGAACTTCAGCTCAAATTCAAACATATAATATAACCTCAGAGGCCTACCGAGGAGGGGGGGGGCAATCCGCCTAAGGCCTCAAGCCGGCATACATCCCCAAATATTTGTTTTTGAGAGGTCCCGGGGTCCCTCAGGGATCGGCAAAAACACAAAAATTTAGATAAAAAAAAATTTATTGAGAATTTGTCTTTGCGAGGGCCCGGGGCCCTAGGGGTTTAGGGCTATACGGTATTTTTGTCTATGGAGGAAAAAATTCAATATACACCTCTTGTACAAAATGTATATAGTCCCCTCTTCTAGGGACGCCTGGGCCTAGGGAGGCCGTGGCCCCCAACTAGGTACGCCTCTGTATAACCTATATTAGTTTGAATGTTAGTATTGGTGCGACACTTTATGCTTTTTTCTTTATTCCCAAGAATATCGGTAAATTGAAAAAAATAAATTGGTTGTTTAATCCTTATATAGATTATATAAATTAAAAAATACCTTTTGTATTTAAAGAAGTGAATTTAGGTTTATTCAAAAAGTGTACATTCCTTTTAATACACTTTTTTTGATGTTTCCAGAGAAAAATAAATTGATAAAATTAGTTTTGCAAAAGATGCAATTAAACACAGGACCTGAAAAAAAAAACAATTGTTATACAAAAGATATAGATGGAAAAAATATTTAAATATTAAATTCCTGAAAAAAATACATGGGTCCTCAAATCTCCAAATGAGGAGGCTCAACAAAATTCTGAGAATCCAGAATTTTTCCATTGGAAAGCTTTGGGTTCTATCTCTCCCTATGAAAATTCAAAGCCAATTAATTAATTATACGCCTATAATAAAATACATTGAATACAATAATTTTTTTAAGATAAAGTATCTTCGATGGGGGACCACGAGAAATCAGCGTGTGAAATGTTCCTGGTTTTTATGCAGTTTTATCCGCGATTTTTGTATAAAACTACAATGTATAAAACCCAACTCTGCCACATGTTAAATAAAAGTCTAAGATTAAGATATTTCGGCCTAAATTTTTTTATTGAACTTTGTCTTCCCATACATCCAGTCGCGAAAAACCTTCCAATATATATATATATATATATATTTTTCGACGATAGTCCTAAATCGATTCCAATTACGATATAAAAAAAATTCATGTCAAGTTTTAGCTCTTAATTTTAATATTAACCCCCCCCCCCCGATAGCCAAAGTTTTTAATGGAAATAACATAGGAAAAGTTCTGTTATTACTTTGGAATTTTTTGCCTCATGAACTAATGAACAGATTATGTCGACAAATGATAACTCTTATAGCAAATTGAACGCTCTACAAAAAAATCTGGTGTGACTGGCACTAGCACACAACTTTCTCTTACCTTCGGTAATCGAAAGTTGTATACTGTGCTTGTCACACCAGATTTTTTGTGTCGACATGTATTTAGTTCCCGGCAGTAGGGAATATTTGCATTCAGATGTAAAATTTATAAGTGTGGGAAAATATTTATATTTTGTTACCATGGCAACCATTTCTCCTATCTTTTCTATGAAGCACAAGAGTAAAGTGTGCTTCAAACAATTTTGAGGGCAAAACGAGAATATACATTTGAAAGAGCATCTAAAAAATAATTGATTTTTGAATTTTAATCAAAATCGTTAGAGCGAATTTTGGAGAAAATCGAAAAAAACTGAAAAAGTACATCAGTAAAGTACTAGTACTCTTTGGCCGAATTTGATTAAAAGCTTATTTTTCCGGTCCCGGGGGGTGTTTAACTTAAATATAAAATTTCAACCTCGTAGCTCAATTCCTTCATGTTTAAAATTGAACACAGACACACACACACACACAGACAGACAGACCATGTCGCGAAAACCACTTTTTGGATTCAGGGGACCTCAAAACGTGAAGATCCATCAAAATCTCGACATCGAATTTTTGACATGAATCCAATACTTTCTCTCTATATATATATTACATATATACATAGGTAAGAGAAAGTAAAAAGGTCTCTTATAATTAGGGCTCGGATTACCCCCCTTTACCCCCCCCCCCCCCTGAAATATTTTCTTGATAATTCAAAAAAATTTTAAATTAAGGCTATGTATAGCTCGTAAAAATTGAAATTGGTTATTTGAACTTAAAATAGCCACTAAAAAGGGCATTTATAGATGAAATAGGCACTAAAACCCAGAATCGGCCAAAATAGGCATTATAGGCACTAACAAATGCCTCTTCTTTTATTCAGAATTTCATGAAACGTATACATATCATATTGGCCTAAATTTTAAGCCATAAATTAAAAAAAGGCAAATAGGGCGAAATCCGAGCCCTACTTATAATTTATATTTTAGACGACGAGAAAACATTATACTAAGAATGAAAAACAAATGCAATATATATTACAATTGGTTAGAGATCATCGTCAAATGTTTCCTGACTTGGTAAAAGGACTAATGTAACAACTTCATGAAAGTATCTATGATTAAAAAAAATGATAATATTGGTATTTTTTTCAATTAATTAATACTTTTCTTTCTGAGCATACGTCAAGGTAAGAAAAGTCGTCTAAAATATAAATTATAACCCTTTTTTTTATTTTTGAATCATTAAATGACGGTAAAAATGAAAAAAAAAAAAAATAGATAAAATTGACTAAAACTTTGATTTTGACCTCGAATAACGTTTGAACCAGTCAAGTTAGCAAAAAATCATAAGAGACCTTTTTTGTAGAGTGTTCAATTTTCTACAAGAATTATCATCTGTCGACATGATCTGTTCATTAGTTCATGAGGTAAAAAATTCCAAAGTAATAACAGAACTTTTCCTATGTTATTTCCATTAAAAAATTTGACTATCGGGGAGGCTGGGTTAATATTAAATATTATGAGGTAAAACTTAGCAAGAATTTTTTTTTTATAGATTTGGAACCGATTTAGGACTATCAAAAAGTCCAAAATAAGAACCCCCCCCCCCCCCTAATATATATATATATATATATATATATATTCTGAACTGGCTGTGAGTGTTAACTATCAATACTGGAATGGAGTCAGTCAAGGAAAGAATAAAAAAAAAACAATTTTTTCTGTCGACGTTTCGAGCGCCAATCACTCTCTCCTTCGGGACAGTCTAATGTCAATATTTACGGATAATAGTAAAACGAATATCATTTGACATCAATAAACTAAACTTAAATTAACATTAACAATGTAAAATTGGTTCATTTCTTATTTAACCAATGATTTTGATATTAAAACAGGCATGTGTGTGAATGTAAGTTAACTTGTACAAGTAAATATTGACATTAGACTGTCGCGAGGAAGCACGCTATTGGCGCTCAAAACGTCGACAGAAAAAATTGTTTTTTATTCGTTCCTTGGCTGACTCCATTCCAATATTGATATATATATAAATTAGGAACGTGCAAATAGAAAAGTAAACCGTCAGAAATTTGAATTGTTAACGGAGTCGATAGTCTGATTAGTGAATGTCTCAGATGTTTAGATTTATATATATATATATAAATGTCGGTAAAAGGAAAACGACTAAATCTTTTGGTAATCGTCTTATAATATATTGTGTAAATATTTCGGCAGCCCCCCTTGAGTGTAGGATAATTCATTGGCTTGATATGTTATAATTCATTGGATAAAATAAAATAAAGACATGCATGGAGAGACGAGGGGAAGATAAGCATTCGAATTTGGAATGTTCTTCTCAAACAAATTGTCTCTTCCCACTGGTACACATGATCAGATATTCGGTAGCAGACATAATGTTTGATCTTCTTTTTATTAATTTATATCAGCAGTGAAATGGAGAGTCTTTGACGTTTTTTTTTTTAAGATGTAGGCACATAGGAACAAACAAGACCAAACATTTTGTATGCAACGAAACTTCTGTTCTTGTGTGCGAGTGTGAGGCGGGTGTACACAATTTTTCTGACACGATTCTCGTGCCTGGTGTGTGGTTTGCCTATTTAAAACCAAGTTGATTAGTGAGCATTAGAGGAAATTTTTTTTTTTTTTAAACACTTACACTTTTTTCCCATTCACATATCCAAATGGCATAAAAAAAATCATCGGACTACCTGGGGTCCAAACCCGACGTTCGGTATGGAAGGTAGGCACGTATTAGGCGAAATATTTTTGTCTGGAATAATCTGGAATTGCCTTAAAATTTGAATTAATCGAAATATTCTAGGCAATAGTAAATAACGAGATTTGAAAAAATAGATGTGGGAAAGAAGGGGAAGAGTAAGGTTTGCGCATTATGCCTACGATGCGCAAATGCCTCAAGTACTATCTAGTTTTTAAGGAAGGGATGTTTGAAAAATTGGCCGAGCAAAGCCTTAAATGAATTGATTACAAATATTAATATGAATTTGAATATTAAAATGGCTTTTTCCTTGAATTTAATTATAAAATTAACAATCAATGCAAATGATAATGAGGTTATGACAAGATGATTTAAATTACCTATGTGAATTGGATATTTAAAATCGTTGGTGACGGTAACTTCTGCGAGATCTTGTGACATCTTGACTCTTATTAATTAAAGGATATAAATTAATAAAATAGATAAGAATTATTGATTAATTGGCAAATCACAAAAGTAGAGGTATTAATCAGTACAATGTTCAAAAGCAGAACTGCCAACTGTAAAAATGCATTTCCCCCAGATTTCACTCAAGGCTGATTTAACCTAAAGATAGACTGGTTTGAGAGGACGGCGGATGAGGTACCCGTATATAATATAAACTATCTAAATATCAATTCATTTTACCATTTAAATAAAATATATCTTTTTAATTAAAATAAAGAAAATAATTTTTATTTATTAATCCAGGGAGGTAGGGAGGGACATTGAGCTGAGAAAATTGTCGAAAGCCTACGTCACGGATACGTCACGTCCGCCATCTTGTCTTGACCGCAATATTGAATTATCCATTGAGTCTAATAGAAAATTATATAGAGTTATAATAAAGATTTTCAATATTATACTGCCCCCTAAATAAATAAACGAATAAATAGACTATTTAAAATTATAGTTTTCGAATTTTTTTAGGTTTTTAGTTCTCAAAAAAATTAAAAATCGAAAAAAAGTAAATATTCATAAGAGCGCAAAAATTTCATAATTAAGTGATATAAACTATTGGAGATGTTTTTTTTTTCTTATAAAAATTAAATGATAAGCCAAGGGCGGATCCAGAGGAGTTTCTCAGGGGGGGGGGGGCGATAATCTGGTGTGACTGGTCGCACATCACACAATTTATTCTTAATTTCGGTAATTTAAAGGCGCATTCTCTACTTGTTTACCAGAATATAAATACAAATCAAATTTTTAAGTATTAATTTTTAAAATTAATTATATATAATTAATTAATAAAAATATAAAATATTTTTCTCAAATCTCGGGGCGAGGGGGGGGGGGGGGGGTAAATACCCCTTACACCCCCCCCCCCATTGTATCCGCTCTTGTAATAAGCTCTCTAAAATAGCAAGTTTAAATAAATTACATATAATATATATTATATGAGGTCATTTATCATTGCTAAGGAGTTAAATTAAATTGAATAGGAGAAATTGAAATTTTCAGCAATAAGGCGCTCAAGTTGGATAATAGACTGTTCAATTCAAATTTTATAAAATTTAATGACGATATCATTTGCCTTGGTAAATTAAATATATATTTTTTTTATCTGAATTTGTATTGTATTAGACTGATGAAGATAACTAACGCCCTCGAAGTTTCTGTAATTAAATAAATTAAGATTTTGATAGGGCAGATTCAGCCAAATAAAAAGCTTTTTATATGCTTCTCGACTCCGGAGACGTTTCGAGATATTTTTAATGTCTCATCATCAGTCCGTATCGAAAAATAGCATAAAGGTACATATGCTGTATACTAATGACTACCTTTATGCTATTTTTCGATCCGGACTGACGATGAGACATTAAAAATATCTCGAAACGTCTCCGGAGTCGAGAAGCATATAAAGGCTTTTTATTTGGCTGAACCTGCCCTATCAAAATCTAATACATTCACAGCAACCAAATCTCATTTAAATAAAATAAAAAAACTTATATTCCAACAGAAGACAATTGTTTAAAATTTCTATATATATTTTTTTTTAATAATAAACAATACATATTCCTCACATTGAAAAGTAAACTTACATACCGCCAGAAATGTTTGGAATAATGGGAAAAGATAGTCAATTAAAAATCTTTGATAGGGCAAAAAAAATGTTTATTAATTCGCTTTTATTTTACATAAGAAGAAGGAATTGTCTCAATGCTTCTTAATAAGAAAATTCAATTTCAAAATGTTCAGTGGCTCTAAAAATGACAATCAAATGTTTTTTGGATCTCCTAAAAAATAAACAAAAATGGAGTTAGGCACTTTGCTAATTAGAACGTTGATATAATTAATGTATACTTACAAGTGAAAAGTTATTTTCCTTGAAATCTCCTCTATTTTTTGCATTTTACTTTTGCCTGGTTCATCGCTACGATTGGAACAACCATATGTCGAACAATTTGCTTCCTTTTGAAATAAAAAAACCTTTATATGAGATAAAAATAAATAGAAATAAATAAATAATGTTAAAAAACTACTTATTTGGTAGTAAAAAAATAGAAAAATAAAAGTTTTAACCTCAAAGAGAGTTGTCAATAAATTTTAAAATAATGATAAAAATATTAATTATTTAACTTCGATATAAGATGAATAAGGGCAAAATAATCATAAAAACATACCTTGTATATTATATGATAAATAGTTGCCACTATTAATTATTTTTTCATTAATTATTCGCTTGTTAATTCTTATACTTTTTACACAGGTTCCAATGGACAGGTCTAATGTTGAGGTCAAGACAAGATGGCCGACAAGCTTCCTCACCCTCCCACTTCAGTTTACGATTACCTCGCCTATGTTCGCAGCTTATAGTCCCTCCCTACCTCCCTGTATTAATCACATCGACTACCCAAAAACAGGTTCAATAACTTGTTGATTCAGTCGCCAATGGAGGCGCTAGTATCGGCGCTGCCAAATTTTAGCATGAAATTTCTCTCTGAGTTGCTGAAATCATCTCTCTGGCTCTGACCAAGGGCGGATACAAGAGGGGGGGGGGGGGGTAAAGAGGGTAATTACCCCCCCCCCCCCGAGATTCGAAAAAAATAGGTATTTTTCGCAAAAAAATAAATTTTGAACGTAAAATTTAAAAAAATCAATAAAAAAAATTTGATTTGTATTAACATCCTCATGAAAATACCAGGTTCCGCAAGAGTGAAATTTTCCGCGAACGGCACATGAAAAAATTTTTTGTTCCGCGGCTTAAAAAAATTTTGGCTTTCTAAAAAAAAGGAAAAATAAATTTTTACGAACCGGAAAAATTTCTGGTTCCCGCGACCGGAACATGAAAAATTTGGCCGGGGGAAAAAATTTTGGTTAAAAAAAGGAAATTGGGGGGGAAAAATTTTTGGTTCCGCGAACGGCACATAAAAAAATTTCTGGTTCCGCAAAATCAAAATTTTGGTTCAGCGAAAAACAAAATTTTTGAGAACAGGCCCCCCCCCCGAAAAAAAATTTCTATATACTCCCCTGGTGCTGTGCGACGAGTCACACCAGATTACCCCCCCCCCTTCCCCGAGAAACACCTCTGGATCCGCCCTTGGCTCTGACAGCATGTTTTAAGCCACAGATTAAGGATATATCCATTCCCTGGATATATCATTACTCTGTGATAATATCCTGCTCATTTGCTCCTCCAGATTCGTTCTCCAACACCAGCCAGCGCAATTGGTTAAAATTGTGGCCTTCATGCCAAAATAAATAAAAAAAAAGTTTGTCAAAAAAAAAAAAAAAAATTGTCAAAATTCCCTAAACTTAGGGTTACCAAAATTTATATTCCACAAATCCTTTCTCTCGTCAGTGGCGGATCCAGAGGTGTTTCTCGGGAGGGGGGGGGGGGACAGGGCCAGAACTACGAGATTTTTTATGGGGGGCAAAATTTAAAATTTTCTATACAAAATTCATATCATTTTACCTTTTTTTTAGAACATCTTTCTTTAATTGATGCCCCCTGATATCTGCCGCCCGGGGCACATGCACCCACTGTCCCCCCTAGAACCGGCCCTGGGGGGGGGGTAATCTGGAGTGAATGGTCGCACAGCACACATTTTTTTCTTAATTTCGCTAATTTAAAGGCGCATTCTGTACTTGTTTGCCAGAATATAAATATAAATCAAATTTTTAAGTATGAATTTTTAAAATTTTACATTAAAAATACATTTTTATTGAAAAAAGTATTTTTTCCAAGTCTCAGGAGGGGGGGGGGTAATTACCCCCTTGTTTCCGTCGCCCTTGTCTCTCGTTATAATGACAGATAAATGAAATTATAAGTTAGCATTAAAAATAAAAGGAAATTGATAATATGATTTAAAAAAAAGTGGAGGAGGTAGATTTGAACTCGCGAAGTTTGGTTACGTGAGATTGGAAAAAAATGTAGGTTGGTTGAGGACGATTTAACTAGTTGAGCCACACTTTACTTAATTTACATAAGGAAAATTAAGCCATCTAAAAAACATGAAATAAAAGAAGTATTAAAAAAATTTTAATATTCCACATATGATATATCATTTTTCATTAATTTTTATGCGGATTAATAATTTATAATCAAAATGTCAATTTAATGCATAGTTTTTAAATAATTCAATGGGCAAACGTCAGATTGTTTATGCCTTAATGTAATTAAACCAAAAACTTTATCTAACATATGATACATGTCTTTAATTCTTGAATTTCTCCTGATTTTAAATAACTAAACACCTTTTAATTATATGACCTAATTTGGGAGTTATTGGCGATCAAAGTTGATGTCATTAAGGTCGAAAATATAAGTTTATTTTCGCCCTTAATGACATCAACACTCAATTTTCTATATTATCGAAAAAGCTTATTTAGCATTGTCTGATTAAAACCAAATTTTTACCAGAGATTTATAATTAAAAAATGAGTTTTTTCTAAAGTTTCATTGAGATTGGTAAAGAAATAAATAAAATATTGACTATTTTGTAAATTGAGTTTTAGAATTGGGATCTCAGATTCAAGCCTAGACCCGGTTCACAGAGCGCTCTCTTTACCCATCCGGGATCCCGCATTCTAAAACTCAATTTACAAAATAGTCAATATTTTATTTATTTCTTTACCAATCTCAATGAAACTTTAGAAAAAACTCATTTTTTAATTATAAATCTCTGGTAAAAATTTGGTTTTAATCAGACAATGCTAAATAAGCTTTTTCGATAATATAGAAAATTGAGTGTTGATGTCATTAAGGGCGAAAATAAACTTATATTTTCGACCTTAATGACATCAACTTTGATCGCCAATAACTCCCAAATTAGGTCATATAATTAAAAGGTGTTTAGTTATTTAAAATCAGGAGAAATTCAAGAATTAAAGACATGTATCATATGTTAGATAAAGTTTTTGGTTTAATTACATCAAGGCATAAACAATCTGACGTTTGCCCATTGAATTATTTAAAAACTATGCATGCAATTGACATTTTGATTATAAATTACACTAGTCGACAAAAATGAACTTTTTTTTCTTTCACAAGAATGAAGATATGAAATTCTAGAAGTATTTTTCATGCTGAATTCAAATATCAATTCAGTTTTTCCCCATCAGGCACAGTTTTAGAGATATAGAGCAAAATAGATTTTAGTCGAAAATGGGCTCTAAAACGGCTTTTATTTAAAATGTTCAAATTATTTTTAACGCGAGACCCCGTCAAATTATGCAGATAGTTAGAATACATATAAATTTTAAGTTTCATCCCAATCGGAGGTCATTTAGACGTGCCGCAAACGTCTTAAAGTTTAGAAAAATCGAAATTTTCAAGATTTTTTTTGCTTTGGTCACCCTAATACAATTTTAGAGATCCCTGAATGAAAAAAACATATATGTACGATATTCTATAGTTCTTTGGCTTTCTAAAAAGCATTCATTCGTAAAAATCTGTAAATTATTAACGAAATTATTAACAAAAACGTGAGCAAAGAAAAAACACAAGTACACTCACTGGTCGAAAAAAACTTCAATTGAATTAAAAAGCGAACCCTATCCACGAGAAGCTAATGTATCCTCTCTAAGCATCTGGTCACGGGCCCTAACTTTATTATATATTATTTAAAAAAAATATTTTTGAATCTGATATCTTTATTTATACTTCTAAAAGAACAAGAGGTCCATTTTTTTTGTCCAGTGAATGTACTTGTGTTTTTTCTTTGCTCACGTTTTTATTAATAATTTCGTTAATAATTAACAGATTTTTACGAATGAATGCTTTTTAGAAAGCCAAAGAACTATAGAATATCGTACATATATGTTTTTTTCATTCATGGATCTCTAAAATTGTATTAGGGGTGACCAAAGCAAAAAAAATCTTGAAAATTTCGATTTTTCTAAACTTTAAGACGTTTGCGGCACGTCTAAATGACCTCCGATTGGGATGAAACTTAAAATTTATATGTATTCTAACTATCTGCATAATTTGACGGGGTCTCGCGTTAAAAATAATTTGAACATTTTAAATAAAAGCCGTTTTAGAGCCCATTTTCGACTAAAATCTATTTTGCTCTATATCTCTAAAACTGTGCCTGATGGAAAAATTCTAACTACATATCTGAATTCAGAATGAAAAAATGCACTAGGTTAACTAATTAGATTTCTTGTGAAAAAAACCTTGTCGACTAGTGTTATTAATCCGCATAAAAATTAATGAAAAATGATATATCATATGTGGAATATTAAAATTTTTTTAATACTTCTATTATTTCATGTTTTTTAGATGGCTTAATTTTCCTTATATAAATTAAATAAAGTGTGCCTCAACTAGTTAAATCGTCCTCAACCAACCTACATTTTTTTCCAATCTCACGTAACCAAACTTCGCGAGTTCAAATCTACCTCCTCCACTTTTTTTTTTTATTTTTGTAAAATATATAAAATGATATTTCAAATTCTAAATTGCCCCCTCCCCTGAATAAGTAAATTTCCGCTCCCCCTCCCTCCAAGTAGTGAGCTGCACGAGGTTTTTATTTACCACCAACATAATCAGTGAGGCCCTTCGGGAGAGGGGGCTGATATAATCGTCGGAGGGCATTTCCTCTCTCCCCCGAGGCGCCTCACTAATTAAAATGTTGGTAAATAAAAACCTCGTGCAGCTCACAACTAGGTCGGTCCCCATTGTTTTGCGCCCTCAGTCCAAAATTAAAATATTTTAATATGTTTAAATCAGGGGTGGGCAAATACTTTTAAGCGCGGGCCAAATGAAATTTTCAAAATGTCTCCCGGGCCGGAGGTCTATACCGCGTACGCTTTCCACACCCGAATGTTTTGGGTGGAGTTTTTTCCCTGCCCAAGAAATTTTTTTGGCAAAAACACTATACGTATCATTTTAAAGCATTTGAACAAAGAAATTTGACAGTTAATACCCTGGTAGGAATTTCCAATGCTGACAATTGGCCGAACCTTGGGCCAGTTGTCATCAGTTGTCATTTGCCAAGCCTTGAGTAGTGGCCATTGGGCCAAGCCTGGTCCGAGGCTTGGCCCAATGGTATTATATTATTAAACCGATCCTTGGGAAGACGAATAGACCAAGCCTGGTCCGAAGCTTGGCCCAATGGTATTATATAATTAAATCGAGCCTTGGAAAGTCACCAATGGACCAAGCCTGGTCTATTATAAGAGATAATAGTAATAATAAATTGTCTTACTTGGGTGTTCATGCGAACAATTTGTGCCCACTAAAATACGAGTATGTCCCGTAATTTTTAAAGAAAAATGAAAGATTATAATCGAACAGACCTAGTATGCTTGCATACATAAAAGTAGGGATATGGTTACGGCTGTTCGAAATTATAATACTCTCTATTATTTATATACTGTATTTCATTATTTATATGCACTCTACGCACACTAATACTGTTGATTTCAACAAAATCGCATAAAAGGGATTTTTCAACGGGCCGGATAAAGTAAGCAAAAGGGCCGGATCCGGCCCGCGGGCCGGCTTTTGCCCACCCCTGGTTTAAATAGTATAAAACAAAAACAAATCTACAATAAAACTTTAAAAATTTTAAATAAAATCACAATTTTAATAAAATTAAAATTTTAAAAAATTTGCTAGTGATTTTATCAAAAATTTGGAAAAATATGAATTTCTTACTCTTTTAATTTTTAACTTTGCCCATCCACCGTAGGTTGGACAGGTAAAGTTAATGTAATCGTAAAAAAATCGAAATTTTTCTGAAGCTGCCAAAATGCGTTTTGAGGTCCCCTGAATCCATTTAAGTAGTTTTTGGAATGATGTCGTGTGTGTGTGTGTCTGTGTGTGTGTGTGTGTGGTAATTTTTTTCGTCAACGAAATCTCAAAAACTATTCATTCCATTGTTTTGAAATTTTGCACCCATAATCTAGGGGTAGAGGCCAAGAACTGAAAAGCTTTTGGTAAACATCGGACCATTAGGGGGGGCTCCAGGGGGGGGACAAAAATTTTTTCTTACATAACTTATAATTCTTTTTATATATTTAGAAACTAGACTTCCTCCCGAGTAAAATGATATATAATATGTATAACATCGGACCATCAGGGGAGCTCTAGGGGGGGGGGACAAATATTTTTTTCTTGACTAGTGGGTGGGCAAAGTTGTGCGCTCGGCTTAGTCCGACCCTTTATTTTTAATTTAGAAGATTTTATTTTTCAAAAGTAAAAATATCATTTTTAAAAATAAATTCGATATCGAGATTTTGATGGATATACTGGTACACGTTTTGAGGTCCTCTCAGTCCAAAAAAGTGGTTTTCTCGATATGGTCTGTCTGTCTGTCTGTGTCGGTAACTAAATATATGTCGACACAAAAAATCTGGTGTGACCAGCACAGAACACAACTTTCTCTTACTGAAGGTAAGATGCTGTGCTACCAGTCACACCAGATTTTATAAAAATCAGCATGCAAATTTACAAAATTTTGACTAAATTTTGTTGTCGTTTTTGGCCTCTTCACTTCTCTCTCTTCGCTACGCCCCTGCTCGCTGGTAAATGAGCCGTGAAAGGCTAATTAATGTTTAAGAAAGGAAAATAAAAACATTTTTTAGTGTATTATCTTATTAATTAAATAAAATCTTTTTTTTTGTTGTTGTGATTTCACAGTAGAATTATTCAAATCATTCTCTCTCTGGCTGTTAATGCATAATTAGGTCATTTCTCAGGCAATCAATTTCCTAATAGTTTGTGTCTAGCATAATTATTTTGCAATTGTTTTTTTTTTTTTTCATCTCTCACTTTCTCAATTAATTAAAATATCAACGAATTCATTTATTTATATAACGTGACAATTTTTTTTTTGTTTAATTTGAATAAAATTATTATTAAGGAAGATGAGATAGCTTTTTAGGCTTATATCCTCTCTATTAACTAAGTCCAGTGGCGTAACGTACACTTCCGCAATCCCCGCGATGCGGGGGGCCCGAGCCTTGGGAGGGCTTTCAAATTTTATTTAAAAAAATGCTTAAATATTAACATATTTCATTTTTTTATTACTTTTATTATGCGACACACTTAAAAAAAAAAATTTAGAAATTAGCTTTATGCCCGTATTATATGTATATAGATTTGAAAAATTTCGGGGGGGAGGGGGTGCCCTTGACCTACCTTTATATACACCCGGGGCTAAAAAAAAGTTGCGGGGGGGGGCAGCTAAATAAAATACGTTACGCCACTGACTAAGTCAAATTTTTTTTTTCTATGTTTTGATCCCCTGTTTGGAGTTCAAGTATCACAAAACGAAAAAATTCCTGGTGAAAATAAGGATACTAGTTAACAGTGGCGTAACGTACGCCCCCACAGACCCCGCAATGCGGGGGGTCCCGGACCTTGGGGGACCCACGGGCCGGGCCGGGCTAAAAAACTGTATCTCCTCAGGGCTCCGGTAAAAACGGAAAAATTTAGATTAAAAAAAATTAATGAAAATTTGTCTTTGAAAGGGCCTGGAGCCCTCAGGGTTCAGGGATATACTGTATTTTAAAAATATTTTTTGTAAGGTCTAATAATGGGGCCCGAAATAAAGGTTTGCGGGGGGGCCCAGCTAAAAAACGTTAAGCTACTGCCTAATTCTCAACTCTTCATTTTATAACACCGTCCCGTTTTTGACATTACAATGTCCTGTTTTTGTCACAAGACAATATGGTCATTCTAAACTTAACTAGCAGTAGCGTAACGTTTTTTAGCTGCCCCCCCCCCCCGCAACCCGGGGGGCCTGGGCCCTCTCAAAGAGAAATTTTCATTAAATTTTTCCTTTTTTACCGGAGCCCTGGGGCCCGGCTCTCAAAGAGAAATTTTATTATTATTTTTTTACCTAAATTTTTCCGTTTTTATCAAAGCCCTAAGAAGATACATTTTTTAGACCGGGCCGGCCCGTGGGCTCCCCAAGGTCCGGGCCCCCCCACATCGCGGGGTCTGCGGGGGCGTACGTTACGCCACTGTCTCCATCGCTATTTTGCCATTCGCTTTTTTTTTTTTAATTTGTCAAAAGGAAAAGTTTTGAAAAATGACCATAGTTTTATTTTTGTAACTAATACCCGTATTCATAGTCGTTCCTTGAGGAAGAAGGAATCCTTATATCTATACATTTATATAGGCATAAGGATTCCTTGTTCCTTAAGCAATGACTATGAATACGGGTATAAGAGACACGATTTCTTTTGATATTGAGCACGTTGTTTCTGCGCTATCAATACAAACAAATAAAGAAGCGTACAGTCAGTCCAATAGCCCTGTTCGCTCAAATTTAATCCCTAGCCCTCTAATAAGTAAAAAACATTAAAAAGTATTTCTCCCCAAGGAATAGCGTTCCAAGTCTATCATTTTAAAAAACACCCATTCGGTGCGAGACAAGACCAATAAAGTTGAATGATATTATGAGAGCAAACATGTCAAATAGATGACACCCCAGTGAGAGAGATGGCGAATTAAAAATTACAAGCCCCTCCTAATAAGATCAAACAAATAGAGAAACATGTTCAAACCCATCCCGTTTTTTTTTTTAATTCGTACAATATGATGCTTGCTGCCCTTACAAGCCTGTCAGCTATAAATTTTTTTTTTTGGCTGTCTAATTACACAAACATGGCTGGCTGGCATCCCTGTCGATTGGACCTGGGTGTGATACATACGTCTGGTTTCAAGGGGAAGGACAAACGGATTAAAAATAATAATAGTGAGAGAGAGGAGGGGGGGGGGGATGATGCGAATAAATTAAACGTGACAACTCCAGATGATATTTCGAGTGCTATTTTAATTCAAACAAACAAAAAAATAGCCTATATATAAATTAAAAAAAAAAAAAATATTATAAGCTTACGTTTTATAATTAAAATTCACATTTGATTATTTTGATGGAGAATCAACTAGAAGGTTAGCGCAAATTTAGAGAAAACTTTTCAATTTACCTCTTGGACCTCACACATCTCCATTTACTACTTCAAGCCAACTTTTTATTTTCTCTTACCTCTATATGTTAATATATAGAGAGAGAAAGTATTGGTTTCATGTCAGAAATTCGATGTTGAGATTTTGATGGATATACACGTTTTGAGGTCCCCTGAATCCAAAAAAGTGTTTTTCGCAACATGGTCTGTCTGTGTGTGTGTGTCCGTGAACCAAATATCTCAAGAACGAAAAGAGCTACGAGGTTGAAGTTTTGTATTTAAGTAAGGCACCCTCCTGGCACGTGACACGAAGCTTTTGTACAAAATCGGCCAAAGAGTACTAGTACTTTACTAATGTACTTTTTCAGTATTTTACGATTTTCTCAAAATTCACTCCAACGATTTTGATTAAATTTCAAAAATCAATTGTTTTTTAGATACTCTTTGAAATGTATATTCTCATTTTGTCATCAAAAATTTTACATCTTCAATACTATTTAATTTAGGGCTTTCCGTTGGAAACTAAATATATGTCGACACGAAAAATCTGGTGTGTAAAGCACAGATCACAACTTTCTCTTACCAAAGACAAGAGAATGTTGTGTGCTGTGCGACAAGTCACACCAGATTTTTTGGCATGTAGATATGTTAAAATACTTATGCCAATAGTGTTAAATTTTGAGGCGCTGAATTGGAAAATTTAAATAAAAACAGCTGCTGTTTCTTTAAAATATTTTATCAAAATAAGGATAGGGTAGGCTGGGTTCGATTTTTTTTGGGGAGGTGGGGGCAGTGGTCGTTTGACCCACCATCAGTACTCATATTTAGTTAAATTAAGGAAAAAATATTAAGAAATCAGAAAATGTCTGCCCAACATTTTCAGACATGTATCCAAAAGAAGAAACAAATATTTTGTATTCGGAAAATTTTTTAATTAATAGATTTATTCTTGTTCTAAAATTAGAAATAAGAAAAAAAAAAATTCAAATTTTTTAAATTTTAATTCGGCAATACAAAAACATGCACAACGGGCTGCATACAAAACAATCGCAGGAGGAGAATAGAGGCTCGACTTTTGCTGCCACCTGGTGGCAAAAGCTTGAACTATTCTTTCCTTTATATTATATGTGCACTAAATTTGTTATAGACTACACATAACATTATATAAAATTATTATTTTTTTGAAGGTCATTTAGACCATATCCTTATTTATTACAAATGACTGATGGTCAATTCAATTAAAATAAATTTTTTCTCCCGCGAATCCGGGACCTCAATTTAAAATTGTTAAAAGAGTGTCTTCTCTCCTTGCCTTTCTTTAGGTAGACACAAAAATTAGCCTATACTCTATTGATACGACTTTAAGAGAAACTCAAGCCCTGTTCAACGGAGTGTAATCTTGCTCAATATTGACAATATTGCAGCAACATTGATGCAATATTGCAGATCAAACAGCAATATTGCTGCAATGTTGCAAAAAAGCGGACATAGGAATATTGCAACAATATTGCTGCAATATTCTTAGCTTGGAATATTGCCGCTGCAATATTACCAATATTTTGCAAGATTTACATTATTGATTACAATATTTCTACAACATTGCTGCAATATTTTGTGCTGTGTGGGAGCTTTTAGGAACTTCGGCTGAAAGAAATTAAAAAAATTTTGTTTTTTGCGGCCACCCTCGTGTATATCCATCAAAATCTCGACATCGAATTTTTGACATGAATCCAATACTTTCTCTCTCTATATATTAACATATATATAGAGGTAAGAGAAAGTAAAAAATATCAATAAAATATATAAATATTTCAATTTTTGCTAAAGATTCAACTACTACCCTGGTGGTCGGCGGGGACCCCTAGGAGCCTCGGTCGAAGTCTTAGGGGTCCGCGAAATATCACTGAGAATTTATTAATAAATTATTTTGTATTTTATTTGACTTGAAGTAACCCTTATCCTAATCTTGTTCTCGCTTAAGTTCAGCTGATATAAATTTTAAAAGCTGATATAAATGTAGGCTAACTCAAATTATTGTTTGTAATATTCTAATCTACAATTTAAGGGGTCCTAGGCAATATAGCAACCTTAAATAAACTTTGTTGTGAACCACCGATCTACTACTCTATGTGACAGTCTCATTTTATCATTTATCAAGTTTATTGTAATTTTAAATAAATTACAAAATTATTACGTATGTCTGTTCTTTGGTGGCCACAGCATTTTATTTATGTTGAAACTCAAGCCCTGGGCTTTAACTAAGTTAGCTTACAGTTGGATTACCTACTCAGAGTTTATATAATAAGACAAAATAAAAATGGATTTAGAATCCCTTGAATTAAGAATGTGAACCTGGGAGGAAGTATATTTCAAGTATTAAATAGGATTTAGAACCAGAATTGCATTTTAAAGAAGAGAGGGACAAAGAGAATATATGATTGGCTTAGAGTTTATATGATTAATTCTAATTCATTTGAAATTAAAATCCATTGTTTAGAATGAATATTAAATTTAAGAGAGGGAGAGAGAGAGAGAGAGAGAGAGTGGATTACCTCAATTTTGAAGGGGAGTTTTTGGCTGGAATTAGGAAGTTGCTTCATCGAAATGAACAAGCATTCATTCAACCCCTTAGGAAAGATATATTCAAAAAAATTATCATTTTTTTTTTCTCTTAAAAATTTATGTTTATCATCATTACAATATATAATTGGGAAGCCGCTGACTTCCTGTCCTTGTGTATATGTGCCTATCAGGGCGCTAATTGGCCAGAATAAAAGGAAGTTGAGACTAAAACTAAGCCAGGGAGGAAAATTTTTTTTTTTTATAAAAAAAACACTCACACTTTTTCTCATTCACTCTCACATTCACACACACACACATTCAAACAGTCTTTTCAGCAACTTAGGCCATTTAAGACTTTTACGATAACCGTTATTTAATAATATATATTTATTTGGGGTCCAGGCATTCTTATTTAAGCCATCTGGTATCCAAATGGCTTAAATAAAATCATCGGACTGCCTGGGGTCCGAACCCGCGACGTTTGGTATACGAGGTTAGCACGCTAACCACTACACCAAGCCCCGAGGGCGAGGAAAATTTAAAACCTTAAAATCTTGTTATGTGTGCACACAAGAGAGGCATCTTCCCAGCATTCCTAAGCTGTTCAGATCACGACTAACAGAACTAGTCAATTCCGATATTCCTGTGTCCTCATGACCTCCCGTGATTGGAACAAGCTCCCTGCCTCTATCTTCCCCAAAACCTACAATCTTCAGACTTTCAAGTCTAACCTCAACATGGATCTTCTCAGTTCCCGCAGTTGAGTTCCCCTTTTATACTTCTCCTTTTGTTTTTATTTTCTTCCTGGCTGCATGTGACCACTGGTCATTATAGGTCTTCGAACCTTATGCACCCATTCCAAAAAAAAAAAAAAAAAAAAACTTCCCGTTGGAATTTTGAAATGAAATTTTATATGCATAAAGAGGACCTTCTAGGGATTACAGGAAAATTATTTTTATCCCGAAATTCTTATAACATTTTAATTTATTAATTCTTAAAGTTAGGATTTCTCCCATAGGAAATGTATAGAGAAATATTTATGTATCCTTTTCATTTGTGTATTCCATGAATGTAAACAAATCCTCAAGCAGGCACTGGATTGGAATAGAATAATAATAATTTTCTTTTCATAATTAACAAAAAAAGGGGCCTACGGGCTTGGAGTAGTTGGTAGACCGCGACGGGTTCGGACCCCAGGCAGTCCGATGATTTTATTTAAACCATTTGGATACCAGATGGCTTAAATAGAAATGCCTGAACCCCCAATAGATATGTTCATTAAAAAAGTTGTTGAAGCCTAGCTACTGATTCTTTTTTAATAATTTGAGGATGTTTATTTGGGGGTCTCTGAAGTTAAGGGTTGTTTCTTTCAAGTGCTGAAATCTCTGGTGTTTATAAAGTCCATTAGAATTCAAGATGTAAAATTTATCTCTTCAGTCATTAGTGTCAGAACTAAGTAGTCAGCCAGTCAGAATGGTTACTCTCAGGAGTAACTTTCAAGTGAATACTTAGGGCCGGTTGCTTCATCCTGGGTGAGTTTGTTAGGCCCCGGGCTAAATGGCTTTTTTTGTAATGCAGAAACCCTCTTCCGGGGGAACAAATCATGTTCTGTTTGTGAAGTTTGCACCTCCATTAAGGCATCTTATAAAAATTATTAAAAATAAAAATTGATATTATCACTAGGGCTGGGAAAAATAATCGATTAATCGTTTTTATACCGATTATTTTCTTAAAAAATAATCGATTATTATAAAAAAAATAATCGATTAATCGGGAAACCGATTAATCGGAAATAATCGGAATAATCGGGAAACCGATTAATCGGAAATAATCGGGAAACCGATTAATCGGAAATAATCGGGAAACCGATTAATCGGAAATAATCGGGAAACCGATTAATCGGAAATAATCGGGAGAACCGATTAATCGGAAATAATCGGAATAATCGGAGAACCGATTAATCGAAAATAATCGGAATAATCGGAGAACCGATTAATCGGAAATAATCGGAATAATCGGAGAACCGATTAATCGGAAATAATCGGAATAATCGGAGAACCGATTAATCGGAAATAATCTATTATTTTTTCATAACTGATTATAGAGAAATAATCGGTGTTTTTTTCAACATTGATTGTATCCAAATAATCGATTGAGGTGAATATATATTCCAACTCGTTTCAAAATAAGAAATTTTTTTTTTTAAACACACTTTTTTCACAGTCACACTCACATTCACACACACATACATACAAGTCTTTTCGGTATCTGAGGCCATATAAGACAAACTATAACCGATATATATGAATAAATATGTATTGGGGGTTAGGCATTTTTATTCAAGCCATTTGGTATCCAAAGCCATCGGACTTGCCTGGGTCCGAACCCGCGACTCCTGGTATACAAGGCCAGCACGCTAACCCCTAACCACGACCCATGGGCCAAAATAATAAATTATAAATATGGACTATTATGAAAACTTTTATATAAATGTGTTGATTTTTAATAAAAAAAAAAATTAATAGACAAACTAAAGCTTAAGGGAAGAAGCAAATTCTCTGTCTCCTCGCTCTTTCTCTCTCTATCCTACTCTCTCTCTCTATCTCTCTCTCTCTCCCCCTTCTTTAACACTGACTGTGAGTCATTGCCGCCTGGACAATAAACAATTTATTTATTATACAGTTTATATATTTTGTTTTGTTTTATTTTAAGCTAAAGATATAAAATGATACATTTTTTCCAATTTATGAAAAGTTTTTAATTCATTTAAATATATATCAAAATTTAGAACAAATAAAACATATGTTCAATATATCATTGGAATCACAAAAAAATTTCTAAAAATAATTATTCTATAGTATTTAATTTTTAATAAAATTACAGATATCAAATCTATTAACTATTGATATAATTAATTTTAATGGAGAATTAGATACGGTAACCAATTTGTTCGATGGGGTGGGGACAGGGCCGGCGCAAGCTATTCTGCCGCCCTAGGCAAGATATTTTTTTTGCGCCCCCCTCCCAAAAAACTTTAAAAATTTAATTTGCAGCCCCCTCCTTAAAATTTTCCCCGATCTCAAGAATTTTTCTGCGATATTTTTTTTTTTTCGCGGAACCAAAATTTTTTCCCGTGTGCCGCCCGCGAAACATTTTCTCTTGCGCGGAACCAAAAATTTTTCCCGTCCGGGAAAATAATTTACCTTTTTTTTAGAGACGCTCAATTTTTGCCGCCCCCGGGACCGAAATTTTTTTCGGGTGCCTCTTGCGGAACCAAAATTTTTTTTTATTTTTCCCTTTTTGCCGCCCTCTCCAGGTTGCCGCCCTAGGCGGCCGCCTAGTTTGCCTAGTGGACGCGCCGCCACTGAACTCAGGCCATATAAGAATTTTACTATAACCGTTATAGATAATACATATTAATATATTGGGGTCCAAGCATTTTTATTCAAGCCATTTAGCATTTAGTATATTTTTATTTTACAGTCCAAAGTCATTTTTTAAATATAGAGTATTTCGGTGTAAAAATAGCAAAACGTCACTCCTAATCTGGTATAGATTTTTTTCTTCTAAGGATCTAAGATCCAAAATTTCACTAAAATATACCATATGAAATTATTAATAATAATAATTAATAGAATGTATCATTTTATATCTTTAGAATAGAAAAAAAAATATATATAATACTGTATAATAAATAAATTGTTTATTGTCCGGGTGTAAATGACTCAGTGTTAAAGAAGGGGGAAAGAGAGAGAAAGAGCGAGGAGACAGAGAATTTGCTTCTTCCCTTATGTTTATGTAAATATGTCTGTCTATGAATTTTTTTTATTAAAAATCACACATTTATATGAAAGTTTTAATAATATTCCATATTTAGAATTTATTATTTTTCGATGATTTTATTTAAGACATTTGGCTACCAAATGGCTTAAATAAATATGCCTGAAATATATATTTATCTATAACGGTTATCGTCTGTCTTAAATGGCCGAAGCTGCCGAAAAGACTGTAAGAATGTGTGTGTGTATGGGTGTGTGTTTGTGAAAAAAGTGAGAATGTTTTTTATAAAAAAAAAAAATTATTATTTTGGCCCACGGGTCGTGGTGTAGGGGTTAGCGTGCTGGCCTTGTATACCAGGAGTCGCGGGTTCGGACCCAGGCAAGTCCGATGACTTTGGATACCAAATGGCTTGAATAAAAATGCCTAACCCCCAATACATATTTATTCATATATATCGGTTATAGCAAGGGCGGATACAAGGGGGGGGGGGTAAAGGGGGTAATTACCCCCCCCCCCCCGAGAAACCCTCTGGATCCGCCCTTGGGTTATAGTTTGTCTTATATGGCCTCAGATGCCGAAATGACTTGTATGTATGTGTGTTTGAATGTGAGTGTGACTGTGAAAAAAGTGTGTTTAAAAAAAAATAAATTCTTATTTTGAAACGATTATTTCTCTATAATCAGTTATGAAAAAATAATAGATTATTTCCGATTAATCGGTTCTACTATTATTTCGATTATTTCCGATTAATCGGTTCTCCGATTATTCCGATTATTTTCGATTAATCGGTTCTCCGATTATTCCGATTATTTTCGATTAATCGGGTCTCCGATTATTCCGATTATTTTCGATTAATCGGGAAACCGATTATTCCGATTATTTTCGATTAATCGGGAAACCGATTAATCGGAATAATCGATTATTTTTTATAATCGAAAATCGATTATTTTTTTCAATAATCGAACACCCCTAATTATCACCCATAATTTAAATAAATATTATTAATATACATTTAAATATAAGAATTTAATTTTTTTTGCTAAAATTTGAAAATTTTCAAAAAAATAAGCAAGATTTATTAGTGTTCACATAACAATTAGTCAATTGTTCCAATCTTCACAACTATTTTGACAAATTGCCAGCTGTGTGGCTCAAATAAAGATAATTTCAAAAAGAAATATACCTTTTATTTTCACCTAACAAGAAGTAATATCAACTGAAAATATTCATATAAATATTTAATATCAATTTGCATTCAATTTGAAAACAAATAGTTTTATTAACAAGACATGTGCAATGCCTTAGATGAAGTTAGGAGAATATTCAACAACTTGCAATATATCCTGGATATACGAGTATAATCCTGATTGACATAAAATGAGTAATAACAAAAAAACGGTAGATTCCATATTGCATTTATATTATTTTTTACATTTATATTGGTGAAGTTAGGTTCATAATACATGTTCGTACGTGTCATCCCAGGGCTAAATCTTAGCCCCACCTTTGGGCCTGGGCTAACTTTAGCCCGGACCTTGGCTCCAATTCCCCATATATCTATATGAAATTACTCAAAAGTGAGGTTAACTCAGGGCTAAATATGGCGACGAGATCTGATGCAAGCGGGCCCTAGCCTATAACATATTTTATAAAATATACAACATTTCATCATTTTATTGATAAAATAAGTAGAATATAAGGTAAAATAACAAATATATGTACTTCCTAGAATACTTCTTTTAGCAATAAAATGATGAAATATCGTATATTTGACTATAAAAATAAAACTGAATTGGGTTTCTGCACTACAAAAAAGTCGGGGCTAACAAGCTCACCCAGGATGAAGCAACCGGCCCTTAGTATACTAAGGTGGGTTTTCTTTCCTCGCTTCCTCCCTCAGGAGGTATGTGTGTCCGTGGACAAAATATCGCAAAAAGAGCTAAGAGGTTGAAATTGAGACATAACAGGACGCTTTTAAAAAAATCAGCCAAAAAGTACTAGTACTTTACTGATACATTTTTTCAGTTTTTTTCGGTTTTCTCAAAATTCACTTCAAAGTCTTGATTAAAATCGATAAATCAATTATTTTTTAGATGATCTTTAAAAGGTTTATTCTCATTTTGCCCTTGAAATCTTTTGAAGCACACTTTAAAAATTCATAAATAACGGTTATCGTCAAAGTCTTAAATGGCCTAAGTTGCCGAAAAGACTGTGTGAATGTGTGTGTGAATGAGAAAAAAAAAAAAAAAAAAATTAAAGGCGCTCTAGTTAGACACATAATGACGGAAATATAACTCTTTTCTTTCTCAAGGCTCTATTTACACTTTTTTTTTCCCCCTAAAAACAAAATTACTTCAATCTTTTATTCACTTACACAATCTAATATAAATATTACTCAATTATACTGAATTAATAATTCTCTCTCTTTTTAATCGTTTGAAAGTTTTATATACCTACGTGTATATAGAAAATTAAATTAACCAGAAATAAAAAAAAAAGATTCTTTGAGAATGAAAAGTTCAATTTTCTGCTTTATAATTTTTTTTTTTTTTTGTAAATAAGAAAAAAATGGATTAAATAATGATCTTATAAGCCTACGTATCGCTATTATATTTATTTATTTCCTCATAACAAATATAAATAGGGATATAATACTTCTTTCTAATTTTTTTTTTATTATATATCAAATAATGAAAGGAATTAATTAAAAGTATTTTAATCAAGTAGGAAAGAAATGTAAAAGAACTATTAGGGGAATGATTCTTTTGAACTAATCTTTGAAAAACGAATTATTTAAGTTAGTGGCTCCCAAACCTCTTGCTATTATTTTTATAATCACAGCATGCTAATTTTTATTAAACGCACAGCACATCGTTGCATTGCCCCATTAGGAGTCAGTTATTCAAGATATTGCCATTTGCTTCCTGTAAGCTAGACAACCCAAATGACAAATATGATTAGATCGCTTCAGACAACACGGCGTTGCAAACGCATCGCTTGGCAAATTTTTGAATTACTTGATTTTTGGGCATATTTTTTATGACATACTACACCATCTTATCGGGAAAAACATGCGTAACACCTTCGGTCCCGTTGCGCCTTAAGGGGGTTCAGGAGCGACGTCTAAACGTACTTAAAAAAAAACTAGACTATTAAAAGGAATTTTTCAATGCTGTTTTTTTTTAAATGAATTAAATCCATAAAAGATTATTGGGACATCGAGCTATAATTTTTTTAATGACTTATTAAAAAATTATCGTAATTAATTTTTTTGTTATCAAGCAAATACAAAAAAACAATCCGTCTCAATAATCTTTAATTTTTTTTTAATTTAAAAATGAATTTATTGTTATTATTAATCACATATTAATTAAGAAATTATTAAAATAAGCTTAGATGATTTATTTAAAATTCATCTGTCAAATTAGTTCAGCATTCTTGCAATAGATGGCAGGCTAGTCTAACAGACGATATAGTATTAGCCTATATCTGGCCTATATTTATATATTTTTATGCTTTTATAAAAGATACGTAATATATAATAACATTTATAAAGTATTTGTTGTTAAAAGATCAATGAAAATCAACCAAATGCATTAAATATTATTAGCTACCATTCTGACATCTCTTGGCAAATTTTTGAATTACTTGATATTTGGGCATACTTTTAATGACAAACTACGCCATCTTAGCGGGAAAAACATGCGTAACCACTTCGCTCCCGTTCCCCCTTAAAGAATAGACCTAAAAGCAAGTTTAATAAAAGTCTTTAATATTTTGTTATTTCTCTTTTGATCCCCTATCAATAAGTAGAAAGAATTTTTTTTTCAATTTTTCTTTCAGGCCACTTAAGGAATTATAATTTATTTTGATATTTTCTTTTCCTATTTATGAAGAAAATAAAGAAGGAAGTGATAATAATATGGGTGAGATATTTGTTATTCGCATTCACGCCATCCATACACCCCCGGCCCCTCCTCCGACATCATCCCTTTCTTTCAACAAGGAAAATAAAACATTCTGGACCATTAATTTAAGAATGACATGAACTCAAAAAAACGATTAAGTGAATAACTATGTTGAGGGGGATGTTTTTTCTTTTTTTCTTTGCCGAGTATGCATTTCCCTATGGGTGTGTGTGTGTGGAGGGGAAAGGGGGTGAAATTAATTCTATTGGTTTATTATCCGTGAAGCAGGAACTAAATTTAATGTCTCTCCTTCTCTTTCCATATTCACCCTTCGACTTCGAAAAGTCTCTCTCTCTCTCTCGGTCTAAGAGGCCCTTGGCAAATTTATTAGATGATTTTATTAGCTAATCTGATGAGTTATGGAACTATTCCTCTCTCTTTCTCTTTCACACAGGCAACGAAAAGTTGATAAGCCTACTAGAACAGATTTTAAAATTAAAATAGTTTTTATTCAATTTAAAATTTAATAGAGAAAGTATTTAGTTAACTATTCGTTAGGTAATAAAAAAATATATTTAACAAAGCTCTGAGTGTTTATTGTTAGCGTAGTCCCTGGAAAAAAATATATTTTAATTAAAATATTCTTAATTAAAAAAAAATCTGGTGTGACTGGTCTCACAGTACACACTTTCTTTTACTTTCAGTATACTAATCGAAAGTTGTGTTCTGTGCTTGTCACACCAGATTTTTTGTGTCGACATACGTATATTTAGTTTTCGTAAGCATGGTACATTCGAATTTTAGGATGTAAATTTAATAAGTGTTGTAAATATTTATATTTTATTACAGGCTACTATCAGCTGACTTCTATCGAAATTTGAACCAGCTGGGTCTTTTAGTTTTTGTTTGAAATCCATTAGTAGCAGACTACCTCGTGATTTGAGAAGACAATGGAAAAAGTGAATTTTCAGTTTCCATGGCAAAAATCCATGAATTGAGATACGAATTGCTCCCTCATCCGCCCTATTCTCCGGATTTAGCCCCGAGTGACTATTCTTGTTTCCAATCCTGAATAAATGGCTCGGCGGAAAGAGATTTGACTCCAACGATGAAATCATCTCTCAAACGAATACCTATTTTGATGCCCTCGATAAAAGAATTGGAGGAACGTTGGACAAAGTGTATAGAGCTCAAAGGAGACTACGTTGAAAAATAAAATAATTTTTTATCCATAAACCTGTGTTTCATTCAAAAAGTCACGGACTTATTGACCTGCCCTCGTATATACAGAAATGTTCAGCTTTTTGAGCTTTACAAAACAGTCTAATCAAAATTGTGCTATCTCAAAAAAACACAGGATATCAGCAAGTGTAAGTGACATTAAAATAAAACATAAGGGCGTAAAAGACAAGCTATCTTCGAAACTTTGCGCAAATATGTCAAAAAGTATTAGAACTTCTGAGTAGAAATGTCTTTCAAAGACTAAAGTCAGAAAAGTTACGAGGAAAAATGTTTTTGTTTTTTCGTTTTTTGGCTCTCCTGAAAAGTAGCATTTTGTCCTTTACGACCTGTTAATTTCCTAGTATCCATATATAAAGCGCTAGTTACTGACTTCCTGTGTATGTAACTGTTTACCACTCTCTCTGTCGCTGGTTGGCCAGAGTCACAGGAATCGGAGTCCGAGAGGGAAATTAAAAACTTTAAGTCAGAGAGGGAAATTTAAAACTGGAGAATGAAATTTTTGCCGTCCTCGGAAAATTTTTTTTAGCAAAGCTTCATTTTTGCCGTCCTGCACAAAATTTTGTCATTTCCGTTTAAATCATTTGGCCTTTTTTTAGCAAAACTTTATTATTCAGACTCTTTTTTTTTTATCTAAATATCTCGCGGCACCCTTGGGGACACACCGTAGGGGAACCACTGAATTAGAGTGTCTATCTTCCTCCGACGATTATTATTAATAATATTAATATTAAAACGACTGGAAGATAGGCAACACAAATGACAACTCCTTAATGAATTTTTAGTTAAGTTGAATCCAAGATCCACTAGAAATTAATTATTACACACGCGTGGTATTCATTGTATTGTTATGTTATAGAAAAGTAACGAGTTTTATTTAAAAAAAAAAAAGAGCGAGAGAAATTAGAATAAAGATGATATAATAGTTAAAGATCATAGAAAAGCGGAATAATTGACATTGTATCAATTCACTCTCTTGCCTAATGGCCCAGAAGAGAAAAGTTTTATTGCGCTAAGGAATTTAGTAGCTTTTTTTGTATGAAGAAGAAATTAATTTTAAAGCTTTTTTTATATTAAATTACCATTTCGGAGTTAAACGGTATTTAACTATTCGACTTCGACTGTACGCTCTCGTTGACATATTTTGTAAATTAAAATATTATAAATATATAATACTCGGTTATTTGTATAAGTATTTAAATTTTAATTGGATAGCGACATATGCGCCGGAACTGGGGGGGGGGGGGCAAGGGTACATTGCCCCCCCCCCTGGCATCCTATAGGGGGGGCAGAGGGGGGCAATATATCTTCTTTTATTTCATTTATTTTTAAAAATGATATATTTTTACTTTTGAAAAATAAAATCTTCTAAATTAAAAAAAATTAAAAGAGTAGGAAATTCATTTTTTTCCAAATTTTTTCCAAAAATTTTTGATAAAATCAGTAGGAAATTTTTTAAAATTTTAATTTTATTAAAATTGTGATTTTATTTAAAATTTTTAAAGTTTTATAGTAGATATGTTTTTGTTTTATACTATTTGAACATATTAAATTATTTTAATTTTCTAAAAAAATTTTTTTGCCCCCCTGATTCAAATTCGTTCCGGCGCCCCTGGATAGCGATGATGATGATGATGATCAAATGACCGCAGGGGGTTAAGTTGGACACTCGAGAAAAAAATATTCCGGATATAGGCATAACTGTTACTTTTAAAGATAAATTTAAATTTAAAATCCTTCAACTGCTCATATCTTACTTTACAGTTTAAGATTGTATTTGTATTATACACATTTGTATTTAGCAATGTTCCAATAGTTAGAGTCAGTGCCGGATTGAACAAGATGAAAGCAGTAGAAATCTCGGGACCTCCCCCCGCAAAAGTTCAAAATGTCCCCACAAGCCCCGCCGTGGGGAAATTCGAAATTTATATACATTTTAAAAATTTTCATTTAGCATTCACCATTGAATAAAACATAATTTTAAAATATGTTTCTAAATAGGGACGGAGTCTAAATGATTGATGCCGAAAAATCAAAAAAAAAAATCTGGTGATTGGCGTACAAATCACAACTTGCTCTTACCGAACCTGCTAAATCCATTTTTGACCGATATTACTTTTTACCTTCAAAAGAGAAAAAAACCTCCTGCCATTCTTCTAAGAAAAAAAAACTCCACAAGCTAGCAAAGACAGCTACTGAGAATTTTGAATTTAAATTGACAAAAACGCGTGATGAGTAAAACTGTCAAATCCATAGCGTCAAAAGTTGCTGTCAGAAAAGCTGCTAACTCCATCTTAACCCATTTAGTCCCAGGATAATTTTTTTTGAAAATTAAAATTTTTTATCAAAATCGTTTAATTCAACCTTAAATTAAAAGATATCTGGAGAAAAAAATTCCCAATTTTAATTATTGAGATAATGAGTGATCTCATGTATTCTTATTAAGGATGGTAAAAGCAACAAATAAAAAAAATTTCATCCAAATCTGAGATGGTGGGTTACATGGCTGGATGATTTGACATGGAATGACCCAGATATATTTTGAAATATTTTATTGTCAAATAGGTAGAAAGAATGAGTAAGCAGCTAGTTATATTTCAATTTATTAATAAACCAGGGCCGACGTTTCGGTCACATATGGGACCATCTTCAGGGCCAGATTAATATCTGAAAATCCTCGCCAAGTTATATTGGGATACACAATTGTACGTAGCTCAATCATGATAATGCCTCAAATTTTATTATTATCAGACAATGGACAGAGTGAATGATTCTCATTCAGTGGAGGGAATTTTGAGAAAATCGAAAAAACTAAAAAAGTACTAGTATTTTTGTTCAAAAGCATATTTTGAGTGTCCAGGAGGGTACCTAACTTAAATATAAAATTTCAATCCAAAAGCTCAATTCCTTCATGCTGAAAATTGTTACACACAGACAGACAGACCAATTTGCGGGACCCACTTTTTTGAACTCAGGGGACCTCAAAGCATGTATTCTCGACAATATTTCATATTTAGGCTAAAGGCCGCTTCACACGGAGGGTTTTCTTGTTATATCGCATGCGATATGAAGTCATTTATGATCCTTGCGTCTGATTGCATAAGTTTTTGACTGATTTCGCATGTTCTATTTTTTTGCATGCCTTTTTTCTAAACCCATGCATCGACCAATCACAGAGTCGGATTTTTCACGTCATCCAACATGGCTGACATTAACCAAAAAGAGAGGTTATTTGATTTTGACAGCTTACGTTTTATTGAAATATTTTATATAAAAAAAGGCGATCACCAGAGGGCAATATTCGGCCATTTCCGCCACACTTACATTGTTAGACTTCCAAACTCATCATGTTTGAATAAGCCCCTCCCCCTGAGACGTGTGAATATATTAATACGTATCATTATAATTTTTGACAGCTCAAGTTTTATTCGCTGGATGCATGTCTCGTCTGAGTGCATCACACTGCTGGCTCTGCTTGCAGTGACGTCATATCGCATGCAATGTAACCTGAAAACCCTACGTGTGAAACGGAGTTATGAGAAAGTAAAAAATAAAAGTAATTTTCTACATGATCGTCTTGTTAAATTAACCATTTGTTTTACTCAACTGTTAAAATAAAATACAAAATCACTTATGCATTGATTATTTATTTTCTATTAGAATAAATCATTTAAAAAGGAGAATAATGCTAACTAATTGTTTTAAAGCTTTTTTTAAATTTATTATTTAATCGTGAATAAATTAAATACTTGACTGAGTTTTTAAAGAAAAAAATAAATATTGATAAATAAAGTTGTTATTATAGCAGTAGCATAGCAATTAAAATTTTAAATCAAAGTATTTGATTTATTACTATTGAGATATATGAGAATAATTAAAATTCGTAGTAGGCCTATATTCAAAGTATTTTTGAAAACCAAAAAGGGAGGGACTGAGTTCTTATCCATTCCTACGTGATTGCATGCTAATGGCTTTGAAAAGTGACTAAAACGCCCTTTTTTATTTCTAGTACATAGTTTGGGTAATTTGTAATTGTCATCCACAACCCTGTAGACCAGGGGTGGGCAAAAGCCGGCCCGCGGGCCGGATCCGGCCCTTTTGCTTACTTTATCCGGCCCGTTGAAAAATCCCTTTTATGCGATTTTGTTGAAATCAACAGTATAAATAATCAAATATATAAATAATAGAGTATTATAATTTCGAAGAGCCGTAACCATATCACTACTTTTATGTACGCAACATACTAGGTCTGTTCGATTAACTGATTTATTTAATGACCATTAATTTAATATAATGGATCATATTTCTCTAAAAATTACGTGACATATTTTACTGGGCAAAAATTGTTCGCATGTACACCCAAGTAAGACAATTTATTATTACTATTATCTATTATTAACTGTCAAATTTCTTTGTCCAAATGCTTTAAAATGATACTTAGAGTGTTTTTGCCTAAAAAAACTTCTTGGGCAGGGAAAAACTCCACCCAAAACATTCGGGTGTGGAAAGCGTACGCGGTATAGTCCTGCGGCCCGGGAGACATTTTGAAAATTTCATTTTGGCCCGCGCTTAAAAGTATTTGCCCACCCCTGCTGTAGACCCTCTATAAATATAGTTCTGTTTTTTACTATTTTTGTTTATGCGACGAATTTTCACGAAAAGATGAAAATTGGCCCCCAGGTCCTCCCTCCTTATATAGATCTCCTGGATGAAGTGGAGAATCTCGAATAAGCAACCTCGAGGAAAAAGCAATCAGAGTCAAAATTTAGCCTATTATTTAGGGGGTTCTAATAAAAAATTATTTTAAAATAATCTTTAGATTACTTTTTTTTTGTAAATAAAAGGGTAAGAAATGGACACAAAATGGACCCTGTTATGCAAATGTGTGTCAACTTCAAAAAAAAAATTCAAAACTGAGGAATATTGTTTCAAATGCTAATTAATAATATTTGTTATGAAATATGTCCTAAAAAAATTTATATTTAATGTAAAAGCTTAATATTATTTTTACAGTATTTCAATACAGGATTTTCATTTTGCAAAAATGATTTATGTACCTAACACGTTGTTTTTTATGATGTACACAACCAATAAAAAGTTATTTAACCTATATTATATATTGTTTACCTTAAATAAACCAAAATCCTTTTTTTTTTTTTTAAATGAGAAAATTTTCTCTGAATTCGTAGATATCAAAATTTAATTTTTTGATATTATTCCTGATAATGAAGATGAGGATCAGTGCGATTTCGAAAAGACAACAAAATAAATAATATTAAGTCAATTTCATTATAACTTTGATTTATTGGTTCCATGTTCACTTCCATTCAGGAATTAATTGATGAGAAAATTTTGTAATCACTTTGTATTTAATTTTAAAATATTAATACTATTTAAAATTGATTAATGTAATTTTGATAAAAAGTTTCTAAGCTACTAGTATTAAATATATAGAGAATTTTGCAATCATGTGTCGAGGGACTTTGAAGCATTTTTACAAATATATATTGGACTTGGAGAATTTTGCAAAAATAATTTTTTATATTTTATTGTTTTTCTCATTAGTCATATTTTTAGAGATAATTTATCAATATATGTCATAATTAGAGTATTTACTTGCACAATTGACAAAAAAAATGATATATAATCTAATCAAAACAATTTAATTGTTGATTTTCTCAAAACTCGATGTCTGGCCTTTGACATACATTTGCATAACAGGGTCCATATAGCCTACTGTTGATTCTTAAAAAAGAAGAGTAGAGGACTCGATACAAATTCCAAAAGTTAATTCGCTTCTCCCCCTGAGGGATCATATTTATATTAAACTAATTAATTTAAATAACAAAGAACGGAATACTAATGGCCTCAGATGACGCAAAAGACAAAAATAAGAGCCAAATATTTGTAGTCATTCATACGCAGAAGACAATGCATTGTGCATCAGAAAAAATCGAAGTGACGTCAGCTTTTAGGGATTCCCCTAGTTATAGGGAATAACAAAAATTTTATCCCCTGGAGTCAATCAATCAGAAAAGGTTTTAGATACTAAAATACATTTTGAAATTTATTGTCGTTGACATCCACATCGTCGATTAATTAATAAATAATAAAGTCATTATTTTTCGGTTACATGATTCAACACGTTCTTGTTTATTGTCAAAAAACGATGACGTAACGAGCGGCGGTGTATGGGTTCGATGCCCGGCTTGTCTAATCAACCGTGTCCGTCCGTCCGTCTCTCTATCTGTTTCTCGAGCGAGCGAACTGCCTTGGAACGCTTTTAGCCGTTTATAAAAGCAACTGAGATCGGAGCCGTTCAGGCCAGAAGCTGTCTGTTGTCTGTCTTGTGTCTTCAACTTCTTCTCTTCTCTTACAACAATCAACAACAACATGGCTAAACAGGTAAAGGGAAATTATTAATTACTTCATAAAGAAAAGAATAAATAAATAAAAACAACGCTTGTAAAAAGATAACTATTTTACAAACTATTTGACTAGAGAAGAACAGTTATCAATTATAAATTAATTATGGATGGATTATAAGAGGCTATAATCCTCATTTTTAAAGTACTTAAAACACAATTTGGTCCTTTGTGCCTGTGGGATATTCTCCCACTTTCCTTCTCTAAGAGGAGACTTCGGCAAATGTTTGAATTATTTGGGGCAAGCTGGATTCGAACCCGGCTCGTGTTGAGACTTCGGACTCAGTAATCAACAGCTTAGCCGGTTTAGCCACTTAGCACTTCTACTAATTAATTATAATTATAATATAAATTTGGAAAATACAGTTTTTGGTGTGTTAGATGCGCAAGTTTTTTCGGCCTTTAAAAAAAGTCTAGAATTATAAAGAAAAAAAAAGTTTTGAATACATTCGAAACAGTGACGCAAGGATGGGAGGGAGGTAAAGGGGGATAATTGGACCCTGTTATGCATTAGTGTGTCAAGCGCCAAAAAATTAAAAATTGAGTTAAGCACGGAATATTGTTTCAAATGCTATAATTAATAAGGTTAGTATTTTTTATGAAATATGTCCTAAAAAAATTTATATTTAATGTTACTTGCACAATTGACAAAAAAAAATTATAATTATATAATCCAATAAAAACAAAAAACTTGAATGTTAATTTTCTCAAATCTCGGTAGCTGGCGCTTGACACACTAATGCGTAACAAGGTCCAATTAATGCCTTCCCTCATTTAGATTAGGATTCAAATTAGAGATATTCCAAGTTAAATCTTCTAATGAAATTTTAATTGATTTTTACATGCCTCTATGTGGGAGAAAAAACTATTGAAAAATATTTTTTAATGTTCATAAAGGGTGGGGAGGGGTAGGGGGAGGTCCAGGGGTTCGTCTAGCCTCTGTTGAAAAGGAAAGCTCGAAAAAAGTCCTTTTACTTTTAATTCAATAGTGTGATTGAATTTATCACCTCCCACCACTTTAATTTGTTCCATGCAATCCACCACTGCATTACTACCTCCTCCTTAATTGAATACACTAGTAATTTTCATGGAAGACAACCGTGTGATGCCTAAACCGAAGTCACAAAGCGGCGCGTCGATAAAACATAATTTTGAATAGTCATAATCCTCCGTCAGAAGCCGAAAATGATATTAAAATGAAAATGAAAAATAACGCCAATATAATTTAAAAAAATTCTATCGAAGACGGAAAGCCTTTTAAAAATCCTGTGATAATCCCAGGTCGTTGTCTTTAATTTAATTAATTATAAACATTACTATTACGTCACGGTGGTGCCGAGGATTCATACAGATGAGAAATATAACAAAAATACTTTTTTTCTCAGTAAGCTTAGTAATTTGATTCAATAAAAATTGTTTTTTATTTATACATGTATTTTGTAAAACTTATTTGTAAACCGGGGCTCCCTATATTTCCCATTCATAAAAATTAATTATTTTATTTTTTTATGTACAGTCAGTTTCAATATTAACCGCCACCCCTAGAGAATAGAGCCGTGAAGCTAGACAACCAAAGCGCTTAGCTGGCGTATTGTTGTCTCAAAAAATAGTATTTCTAATGAAATATTAAAAAAAAAAGTTTATTTAATTATTTTCTAAGCACTCTGGTTGTCTAACTTCACGGCTCTATTCTCTAGGGGTGGCGGTTAATATTGAAACTGACTGTACAGTCCCTCTTGTTCAAAGGCTCGCTTTCCGCTCCAAGCGATGAAAGCTTTTCCAATTTATTTTACCAACAAATGAATTTAGGGTACTAACCTAATTCATAAAGAGACTTTAATTATTAATATATTCATAAGAAATATATAAAGATGTAAGAAAAATTTTTTTTTCTCCACTCTAGCTCTCATTTCCTTAAGGGGGCACGGGAGCGAAGTGGTTACGTATGTTTTTCCCGATAAGATGGCGTAGTCTGTCATAAAAAGTATGCCCAAAAATCAAGTAATTCAAAAATTTGCCAAGAGATGTCAGAATGGTAGCTAATATTTAATGCATTTGCATGATTTTCATTGATCTTTTAAGAAAGAATACTTTATAAATGTTATTATATATTACGTATCTTTTATAAAAGCATAAAAATATATAAATATAGGCCAGATATACGCTATTAGGGGATCAGCTGTTAGACTAGCCTGCCATCTATTGCAAGAATGCTGAACTAATTTGACAGTTGATTTTTAAATAAATCATCTAAGCTTATTTTAAAAATTTCTTAATTAATATGTGATTAATAATAACAATAAATTCATTTTTAAATTTAAAAAAAAAAAAAGATTATTGGGACAGATTGTTTTTTTGTATTTGCTTGATAACAAAAAAATTAATTAGGATAATTTTTTAATAAGTCATTAAAAAAATTATAGCTCGATGTCCCAAAAATCTTTTATGAATTTAATTCATTTAAAAAAAACCGCAATTGAAAAATTCCTTTTAATAGTCTAGTTTTTTTTTAAAGTACGTTTAGACGTCGCTCCTGAACCCCCTTAAAGGTTATTAGATATTTATGCTTATCCAAAATTATTCTTTGCAGTTAGTGTATTTCATCCAAGCAAAATTTTGCCATTAAACTAAAATGATTTTATCATGTACGAAAGCACTTAATACAGAAACAAATAAACAGAGAGACATCATTCTATAAACTACTCATGGAATATCAAAAGATTTTAAATAAAGATAGGCCTATTTGTTTACGGGCAAACTGTGGTTTATTTGTGTTGCTTAAACAGTATCTTATACAAATAAACCACAGTGCGTTATTTAATAACAATAACTGTGAAAGTTTTAACTCTCAAACAAAACATTTTCGATTTTTTTTTGTGATTGGATTGCTCGGCCATTGTTAAAATTCTTTCAAATCCTCGTGGCTTGAATTAACTACCAATCGATTGAAACAAATAAATGGCTTGAGATGCCGTGTTTGTATCACTAAATGATTGTCTACAGGTGGTGTTGAGCCTTGCCGTCGCCCTCTGCGCCTGCCTCACCGTGTCCAGAGCCATCCCGGTGGCCATCATGGAGGCATCTGACGCCGATGTAGTAGAGTCTGTGGTACAACAAGTGATGGTTGCTGCACCATCGGATTTGGCAGTGGCAGCGACAAGTCATCTGGGTCATTTGTCTGGTGACGATGAAGGGTATGTGCATACCAAAGCTTCCAAGGGGGACGACGGCTATCAGGCATACGACAGCTGGCACAAGAAGGACGGCGACAGCTACGGGTAGACATATAAAAACACGGAAATTCTTTTGGGTGGTTCAGGACTGAACTAATCTTCTTTATCATTTGAATGGAAAAGGGAAATTAACAGGATATGGAAGAGGGATGTAAAATAAAAGAATTATTAAGGTGGAGGTCAAATTTCAAATAATATATATTATTTTAGCTAGTAGAATGGATAAGGAAATGAAATGATTCACGCTCAGGGTCTCCCATCGAGAAACCCTCCACGAGTCTCCTGAGCCCAAGGCTGTAATTTCTTCTAGCCAATTTATGCCAGTCTTTCCATCTCTCCCTAAGGTGTTAAGCTCTAACAGGCTTCCTTCTGGCCCCAAAAATAAGAGATTAATAATTAATAAAAAATTACATATATAATATATTTTATACATCGCGTATCTAGGAAATTTATATAACACGTAATTCAATATTTATTTATTAATTCAATTACCCGACAAAATAGGGTGCCGCCGGGAGTCGAACCACGGATCCATCAATTTGTACTCGGTTTGCTCCACTGGACTACAGCACTACATTCGGGTATTTGAATCCACTCAGAAAGCAATTCAGGTGAAATGGACCCAAATTCGGGGCCACAAATTTCTTCCTCGACCGACTCCCTAACTTTTGCCGGGTATTTGAATTAATAAATATTGAATTATATAAAAATAAGAAATTGGAGAAAAAGAAATGATCACTTTCGATAGCATGCTCCCTATCATCTTTATTTTCGAAAAATCTTTAGTGATTTCGAGGGTAAGATTAATTATATTTAAACTCTTTAGGGTATGGTCTAGCTGAAATATTAGACCTATGTATTACGGAGAAATTAAAAACATTTGATACGTTTTTCGACACAAGTTATCATTTCTGAGGATGTCACAAGAGTGCCGTAAATATCGATGTAATGATTTTAATTTCTTCGATATCGAATAAATTCTGTATAATTTTAGAGGAAATATCCATATTAAGTGATTTATATATATTTTAAATGAGAACCAAATAATTGACTCCAGGCCCGGAACTATGAGATTTTTTAGGGGGGGGGGGGCAAAATTTAATTTGTCGCCCCCTCCTTAAAATTTTCTATACAAAATTCATATCATTTTTACCTTTTTTTTTAAGTAAATCTTTCTTTAATTGCCTCCCCCTGATATCTGCCGCCCGGGGCACATACACCCACTGCCCCTCCCTAGATCCGGCCCTGATTGACTCTTAGATTATGAAAATCATCAACTTCTTTTCAAGGGGAAGATTTATTTGACGAGCAGTGATATGTTTCACTAATTAGGAAAAATTTGGCAAATATTTAGTGGTAGATTTATAATCATTTTATAATATAAAAAATTTGTTTGTTGTTGTTGTTGTTTAATGTGAATATGAGATTTTTGGAGTTTGGGTAGGAATTGGGGGTGGTTTAGTTCTATCAATTAGGGGTGCCCCCTTTGGGGGGTTATCAATTCCTACAAAGCTTGGAAAACAGGATCTCTCGTTTGAAAAATATATTTATCAAAAAATTTAAAATGAAAAATAAAAACTATTCCTCCCCTAACAATTCGACATTTGAAAAGATTTTTTTCCCCCCCTTAAATTTTTATTTTTTATTTTCTTCGATTTAATGAAATTAAAATGTTGTTCTTAGGGTGTAAATAATTGAAAAATGGTATTTAAGACCTCAGAAAGTGAATCACCCCCCTGGCCCCCCTAAAATTTATTTTTCATTCGATTTTAATGAAATTAAAATGTTGTTTCTTAGGGTGTAAATATTTGAAAAATATATTAATCAAATATTTAAAATAAAAAATAACTCTTCCTCATAATTAATTAAAATACATTTATCTGGAAACTTTAGTTATCCGAGAGGAGTTAGGGGTGGGGTTACCAGTATATTTATAAAATAAAAACGCAAAAATTTTCAGCAATTTTTTTATTAGTTCACACAAGGCAATATTTCCAAATATTTCTGAGACCTATCGGCACTTCTTCTTCAGTGGATTTCACCCCGTATGCCCCTTACAATTAAAACCCTTGGAGGCGACCTTCATATACGTACAGCAATTATTAATTATTTGAGAAAGGAGAATTATAATTATTGTCATGGTTACATGGTTTATTTTTGATTTTTATTTCACGAGGCTATGTAACATTTAAATATTTATCAATGCACATTTCATTTATTATTAAATCGATTCCACTCCAATTCCTGATTATTATTCAATCGTTTGTCGTCTCATCTAAGGAAAAGAATAATTTTAATTTTTTGTCTCATTCAATGGTTGAATGGTTTTTGCCGATGCATTTCCTTCCATCAGTTTTTTCTCCTCTTTTTCATCACAATAAACAAACCAAATTCTTACTGGTTGATTATCAATAAATAATTACGCCTCTGTGTTTAAATTAAAATTGTAAATTTAACCATTCCACTGAATGGTATTCTACAATTGACTAATGTTGATTAATTGCACTATAATTCCTCTCTCCGCACGCATAATTGTTAAATTCTTCTAGATATTAATAACAGATCATGCTAGGCTCTGTTTTTAATCGAAAAAGATCGCGAGTTTGTCATTTGGGTTGCCTAATTTTCAGCAAGCTAAAAAGAACTAATTTTTGCAAACCATTGTAAAAGAGATAAAAAAGAATCAGTGAAAATATTTTTTTTAATTATCTAAATAAATATGATTACTCATCGTAGTTTTGAAGAAAAACTATTTTAAATCAAGATAGTGGTGTTGAAAACTACGACGAGTAACTAAGTAATAGGCCTACATTCTCTATATTCATCTCGTCTTCTCTCAGTTTTTTAAAACTATGCTGTATTATGAAGAAAAAGAATGAAGTTTAGGCCTATATATTTAGTAGGTCTCCTTGGTTAACGTTTCGGCATTGGTTCAATCCATTCTCAGAACTTCTAGGGGTGTGAATACAAATATATAATAAAAATTTCAATTACATTGACTATTATTATCTTTGTGTTCGTATAGCCACCCCATAAGCTCTAAGATTGGTCTTAGCCAAGACCTAAACATCGATCTATTGAGCCTACAAATAAAATAAATATATATAAAATCAGGAAAAAACGGGTTCTTTAATGGACACCATGTAGCACATGTAGTGGTGTGACGTACACCCGCGCAAACACCGAAATGCAGGGGGGCCCCGGGAATTGGGGAACCCGCGGGCCGGGCGGGCTTTAAAGGCCATGAAAAAAATTACGAGCTGGTACTGGAGGGTAGCAAGTTCAAATAAACGGGTTCGGGTGGACGTGCATGCAAATGAAATCGGGCGTGCACGAACCTATAAAAAAAAATCAAAATAAGGTTGCGGGGGGCCCAGCTAAAATGCATTACGTCACTGCTGTAGCAGCTTAAAATTTAGAATAAATAAAATTGTTCTTTTTGTTAGGATCGAACTCTGAATTTGACATGTTAACCACCGTAAATTTTTATTTATTATTATTATATGAATGTATAATATGACGAATTTATTTGGAGGAAAAATTAAATTGATTGAAATTGATTCAGGTATAATATATTTTTCTTTTAAAGTCATTTCAGCTGCAGAGGCCATTTGACTTTTATAAATTTATTTATCAAATGCAGTATCAATGGCTTCCGGCGGGCGTTCAGCAGTCTTTTTTTCGGAGTCCACCTATCCCGATTTTCAGCACCACTTGGCGTTGCTTAACAACATTGGTCTTGGTGGCTGTTGTTCATCCTTCTTGCAAGGCCAGCCGGCTTTTTTAATTTTATTTATTCCCTTTTCGGCTACTGAGGCTATTTGGGGTTTGAATACATTATATTACATTAATACAATAATAAATGACTACCGGGGGACGTTCAATGTGCTGATTCCTCCTGATCGTCTATCCGATTGCTTAACCGCAACGATTGTGGTGACTGTTTAGTAGTTTGAATGATGTCTGTGGTAATTTCTTGTCAACGAAAACTCAAAACTATTCATCCAATTGTTTTGAAATTTTGCACACATAAACTAGAGGTAAAGATCAAGAACTGAAAAGCTTGGTAAACATCAGACCATTAGGGGGCGCTCTAGAGGGGGATTTTTTCTTAATAACTATGATTTTTTTTTATATATTCAGAAACTAGACATTCTCCATAGTCAGAATATATAAATATTTGTATCCAGTTTGTTATAAATTTGTTAAAAAAATTATTTAAATTTGAAAATTTAGCGTAGCAACAGAGAAAATCCAAAAAAATAAATAAACGCATTGGTTATTTCTTTGAATAATGGGTGGGAAAGTTGTTCGGATTTAGTCCACCCTTTATTTTTTTTTTAGGTCTTTTCGGCATCGGATGCCAATATAGACTTTGAACGTTACTTTATATATGTTAAGGGTAATATTATTGGATCCATTGGCTTTACTATCAAAATGATATAAATAAATATTCATCAAGCTTCCTGAGTTCCGAACTCATTTCCCTTGGCTTTTGCTCTCGGCGACCTTAAATACAATCCAGCAATAAAGACCATTTAATTCCATCAATTTTAAAAGAAAAATTGAATAACTCATGGACCAACGACCCATTACGCCCTGAGTTCAACCGTTTTTTTTTTTTTCAATTCTAAAATTCTAATCTTGATAATGTAATGTATTTTTATTTTCAAAAAAAAAAAAATTTATTAAATACTACTCTCTCTCTCTCTATCTACATAGATATCTATGAACGAACGATAAATGCATAGAATAAAAAAAAAATGATTAATGAACACATTTTAATATCCGTAAAAGGAAATTGAATTCAAATAAATTACATTTAACAAAAAACAAAAACAAAAAAAGATGATGATGATTATCAGTGGAAAAAAAATCTCAAACATAATTATTAGATATCAATAGAAATGTATAAATGGGGAAACGATATTAAAATTAGCTAATATTCTATACAAGGGAAAATAAATTGAGATATTAATATATCATTAGCTGGCTCGGGCCCGCCTTCAATCGAAAAAAGTTTATTTAACCACAAAAGAAGAACTCTTGGATGTTCTCTCCATGTTCTTGATCATAAATGAACCCTGTTATGCAATGGTGTGTCAAAGACCAAACATCGAGTTTTGAGAAAATCAACATTAAAGTTTTTCTGATTTAAATTGTTTTGATTAGATTATATATCATTTTTTTTGTCAATTGTGCAAGTAAATACTGTAATTATGGCAGATATTCATAAATTATCTCTAAAAATACGACTAATTTAGAGAAAAACAATAAAATATAAAAAATTATTTTTGCAAAATTCTCTAAGTCCAATTTGCAATTTGCAAAAATGCTTCAAAGTCTCTTGATAATAAATAAAATAATTTTAGGTTATAATTCAAAAATTAAAACGAAGATATTATTAAAGTTCTTTTATGGTTATATTTAATACTAATAGCTTAGAAACTTTTTATCAAAATTACATTAATAAATTTTAAATAGTATTAACGTTTTAAAATTAAATACAAAGTGATAACAAAATTTTCTCATCAATTAATTCCTGAATGGAAGTGAACATGGCAACAGTAAATCAAAGTTACAATGAAATTGACTTAATATCGAAATCGCACTCATCCTCATCTTCATTATCAGGAATAATATCAAAAAATTAAATTTTGACATCTACGGTTCATTTCTCATTTAAAAAAAAAAGGATTTTGGTTTATTTAAGTTTAAATAAGTTTTTATTGGTTGTTAACACCATAAAAAACAACGTGTTAGGAACATAAATCATTATTGCAAAATGTAAAATCCTGCATTGAAATATTGTAAAAATAATTTTATGCTTTTACATTAAATATAAATTTTTTTAGGACATATTTCATAAAAAATACTATTAATTAAAGCATTTGAAACAATATTCCGTGCTTAACTCAATTTTGAATTTGTTGGTCTTTGACACACCATTGCATAACAAGGTTCAAATAATATTCTCTATCATTTAATATGTTATTAATCAATGAAAATATTTGCCAAAGTTTAATTGAATTCTCATCTAATTATAGATAAATAATAATCTATTTATAAGTTCAATGAAGAGTAGAAAATTGGCTGTGGTGATGATTAAATAAAGGAACTCTGTGAGTAGGGCAGCCAGCGGAAATAAAAATATTTCGTCAACGTTTCGGGAACGCATCGCTCCCATCTTCAGGATCTATGGCCATCAAATATTTATTAACTTACTTTAGTACATATATCATTACAACTATATTATTTACAAAAAGTACCGGTAGTTAAAAAATGCTTACGAATTAATTGTTGAATTATGCACAATATATTTTAAAAAATAAAATGCCCCCGAGTTTGGCGTAGTAGGTAGCGTGCCTACCTCCTATACCAAACGTCGCGGGTTCGGAACCAGAGCAGTCCGATGATTTTATTGAAGCCATTTGGATACCAGATGGCTTAAATAGAAATGCCTCAACCCACAATAGATAATATATATTACAACGGTTATCGTCAAAGTCTTAAATGGCCTAAGTTGCCGAAAAGACTGTGTGAATGTGTGTGTGAGTGTGAAAAAAAAAATAAAATAAAATATATTTGGCATAATATAATCTATTTTATTAAATTATTATGCATAATATATATATAATATATAATATGCACAATATATTTTATTTTTTTCGTTGTGTTCCTATAGATATAAAACTGTTCATCTGTTATTCAACAATTAATTCGTAAGCATTTTTTAACAACCTTTTGTAAGCTAACGGCCAAAAAAATAAAGGAAAAAAACTTTTGTAAAAAACTATAGTTGTAATGTAATATGTACTAAATTAATAAATATTCCTGAAGATGGGAGTGATGCGTTCCCGAAACTTTAACAAAATATTTTAAAAATTTTTTTTTCCTCTCTCCCCCCCTCTCGCTTCTTTTTTTTATTTCTTTATTTTTTATATTCTACTCCCCGTTTTTTTGTCCCTCTTTCTCTCTCTTTCTCCTTCTTCCCCTTGCAATTTTAATTTTAAATTTAATTTTTAAATACTTAAAGAATACCTAAAAATTATTTTCATCCTTTTTCTCCTTTAACTTTTTATTTATTTTTCCTTTATTTATCCTTTCTCCCATAATTTCTCTCATAGAAAATAGAGTGAAATTTATATTTTTTTTTAAATTTTATTTGAAATTCTAAAGAAATCCCTCAATTAGAAAATTAATTATAATTTTTTTTTTATTTTTTTTTTTCTTGTAGTTGGTAGCGAGCCTGCCCTCTATACCGAGGATCGCGGGTTCGAATCCCAGGGAGTCCGATGATTTTATTTAAGCCATTTGGATATCATATGACTTAAATAAGAATGCCTAGACCCCAAATATACACCGGTATATACCCTAGTATATACCACGGTATTATAAAAAACAATACTAGTCTTATATGGCCTGAGTTGCCGAGAAGACTGTGTGAATGAGAAAAAAAGTGTGAGTGTTAAAAAAAAATATTAAGAAAAAGCAAGGGTCCGAGCCAGCTGAGGGGTCCAGGGGGCGATAATAATTTCGCAATATTGCATTATTTATAAATGTATCATAGCTCTGAAGATGAAAACCCATCTATTGCAATAATATAGAAACTAAAGCCCGGTAGTTAGGCAGCCCAAATGACACACGCTCACTAAACTTTTATTCTGATTAAAACATTGAGATAATTTTTATTTCGATATATTGAATATCTTGAAATTATGAAGATAAATTTTGTATGCTTATTCTTTTGTTAAAAAGGGTGTTCAGGGGGGATGGGGGGGGGGGGGGGGGGTAAAAAAAAAAAATATGTTAATGATATTGAAAAAATATTATAATATAAATTAAAATAAAAAAAATTATAAATAATTGAAAAAAATTAATATTAGAATTTGTATTAAAATTATTTTTATTAAGAAAAAAAAATTTTTTTTTATTTGTTTTTATTTATAATTATTATATTATAAAAAAAAATCTCACTTTAGGTTATTGGTGAAGGGGGGGGTCAAAAATTTTGGCAAAAAATTGGTATATGGTTCAGGCTATTGTCTGCTTTGAAAATGGTATTTCTCACATAGACAAGCTGCCATTTGGGCTGCCTACCTACCGGGCTTTAGTCCCAATACTTATTGCATTATATGGTATTAACGTCGAAAAAAAAAAAATGCGCTTAAGAGAATAAATAAAAACCTTTTATTTATTTATCTATAATTAGATGAGAATTTAATTAAATTTAAGAATGTTTCAAGTAGTGGCAAAGTTGAATTCATTTTCAAGTAAATTTGAAACAAATTTCATTTTATGAAATCACTTCCGAATGTGGCTGTTAAAACATCTCAGGTCCTTTTTATCTATCCGATTAGTAAGGCTAAACGCACACCAAATGAGCAAAAACGTTTCCGAACGAAACATTTTTGCCTAAAACTTTTTCCAATTCTTTTCTATGGGTCAACACACATCAAGGTGGCAAAACACAATTGGACATTATTCGGCATCATTGAATAAAATGTTTTGCCATTGAGCGTTTTGCTCAATCGGTGTGCTTTGGCATTAAGCAAAACGTTTTGTCCAAGAGCGTTTTGCTCTTGCTGGTGTGCGTTCAGCTTAAAACAAATGAAATTTTCTCATTAATAATTAAATCCGAAAATCCGGTCGATATCAAAGAAAAAAATTTTAATAGGCATTCTCGTTATCCGTGACTAAAAAAATGAATTTTAATTAACAACAACAACAACCAGAAGGATTATATTAATTAAAACTACAACGGAACAAATCAAAATAACAATATATAGGAAAAACTCTCTCTTCATATTTCTCAAAGCTTCAGAGCAATTAGAGAGAGAGAAAAAGAGAATAAAAGAAGAAAAAAAAGAGGAGAGAAGAAGTGACTATTATCCTACTCTTAAGGGACAGACGGACCCGCCACAATGGCCCTCTTAGTTGGTTGGCTGGCTGGCTTCCTCAGAAAATAATCCCACTGGATGTGACATAAAGTTTTAAAGCTATCCAACCAAAGAGATAGAGAGAAGAAGAACGCACATTTTAAAGTTTTAATACTCTATAAAAATAAAAAAAAAAGTTAATTGAAAAATTGAAATTTTATATGAATGAAATTACTTTGAATGTTTTAATGGTAATGGGATGGATAGGAGGAGTTTGATGTGCCTGATGACACCGGCAAAGTGGAAATAAAATCTCTCTCTCTCTCTCTCTTTCATTCACATTTAAATGATAAAATTCCTTTCTCTAGAGGAAATAATAAAACAAGAAACAAATTCTCTTTGTCATTATTGCAATATAGAGAAATATTTTATTTAATGAGGAATGATCATTCGATCTAGGGACCTTCTGCCCATAGGGGATCCGAATTTTTTTCTGGTCGCACAGATGTCGACATATATTTAGTTTGCGACAGTGCGGTACATTCAATTTTCAAGATATAAAATATATGAGTCGTCCAATTTCAAAAGTGTCTAGTTGCATCGGGAACAAATTTCCAGGAAACGAGAAAAACCTGTATTTTATTTAACTCAAGAGTTTATGACTGTTATGCTTATAAAATATTTTATTTACAGATTTATTTATACAGATTTATACAGATATCTGTAAATAAATTAGAAACACAATTTACAAGATCTTAGGTCGGTATTATTTTCTATATAGCAGTAAAAAACTGTTTTAATATCCAACTAGGCAGTTTTGGAAGTTTTTTGTATTTAGCTAGTTTTAGAATTGGATCTTTTGCAATTAGCGACTTTTGACACTGTAAATGCAAATGGTCAGTAACAATCAACATAGCAAATCAAAAAATCTGGTGTGACTGGCGCACAGCACACAACTTTCTCTTACCTTCGGTAATCGAATGTTGTGTACTGTGCTTGTCACACCAGATTTTTTGTGTCGACATGTATTTAGTTTCCGACAGTACGGTACATTCGATTTTCAAGATGTAAAATTTATAAGTATGACAAAATATTTATATTTTGTTACCATGGCAACCATTTCTCCTATCTTTTCTATGGAGAACAAGAGTAAAGTGGTCTTCAGAAGATTTCAATCACAAAATGAGAATATACATTTTAAAAGGCATCTAAAAAATAATTGATTTTTGAATTTTAAAAAAAATCGTTGGAGCAAATTTTGAGAAAATCGAAAAAAACTGAAAAAGTACATCAGTAAAGTACTAGTACTCTTTGGCCGATTTTGATTAAAAGCTTATTTTTCCGGTCCCGGGGGATGTTTAACTTAAATATAAAATTTCAACCTCCTAGCTCAATTCCTTCATGCTTAAAATTGAACACACACAGACACACAGCACACACACACACACAGACAGACCATGTCGCGAAAACCACTTTTTTTGGATTCAGGGGACCTCAAAACGTGAAGATCCATCAAAATCTCGACATCGAATTTTTGACATGAATCCAATACTTTCTCTCTATATATATATTACATATATACATAGGTAAGAGAAAGTAAAAAGAAAATTCCATAAAAGTAGAAGGTTAGCCAACAAGAATCATTATTAAAAAGTGTAGAAATATAGGTCTGCACTATAAAAATGTCCCCCAGTTTACCAAAAAATATAAACTTGTTGGTAGGGCTATTATTCATTGCAATTAGCAAGTTTTGGAAATGACTTCATGACAGTATTTGTTTGTTTGTAACAAGACAGAATTAGAAATGGAATGGAATGCAACTAGGCCCTGTTTGAATTTGTACTCGATTTTCAGTATTTGTTTTAAACAGGATATAGAAACTTTTTTCACTGGAAAACTATTTTCAAATGTGTATTTCAGTTGTGCCAACAATATGCAATTAAAATCTCAACTTTTCAAATTTTGTCAATTAGGCACTTTTGGAAATGAACTACTCATATAAACATGGGATAATATTATATTTTGTTACCATGGCAACCATTTCTCCTACCTTCCCCATGAAGTTCAAGAGTAAAGTGGTCTTCAGAAGCTTTCAATGGCAAAATGAGGATATTCATTTTAAAGAAAATCTAAAAAATAATTGATTTCTAATCAAAATCGTTGAAGCTAGAAAATCGAGAAAAAAAAAAAAAACTGGAAAAATGTATCAGTACCAAGTATTGGTACTCTTTGTTCGATTTTGTACACACATACACACAGACAGGCCAAGTTGAGAAATCCAATTTTTTGAATACAGGGGACCTCAAAACGTGTATGTCTATCAAATTTTTGACATGAATCCAATACTTTCTCGTTGACTCAACTATTAATTACGCCTATTACATAAACTCTCGTCAAACATATTGCCAGTTCGTTCGGACAATAATCATTCCAATAGCCCCCGGGTTTGGCGTAGTAGGTAGCGTGCCTACCTCCTCTACCAAACGTCTTCGCGGGTTCGGACCCCAGGCAGTCCGATGATTTTATTTAAGCAATTTGGATACCATATGGCTTATATAGAAATGCCTGAACCCCCAATAGATATTTTCAATACAACGGTTATCGTCAAAAGTCTTATATGGCCTGAGTTGCCGAGAAGACTGTTTGTATGAGTGTATGAGTGTGAGTGTGAATGAGAAAAAAGTGTGAATGTTTTTTTTTTTTATAAAAAAAATCATTCCAATATTTTAGTGCATTCTAATGATAATCCCACTATCTTTTTATCCCCTTTTATTTACAAGATAATAACGGAAGTTTACTGGGTGAGGAAAGGAGGAAAAAAGTTCTACGCCATGGTTAACGATTTTTTATATTTATTTAATGTAGCAATTAAAGGAAAATTCTGTCAAACGTGTATTTCCTAATTGCTTTTTTTAAATATTAATTTATTAATGACTAGCATGGAATGTTACTGTTAATAAAATAACGAGTTATCTATTTCAGATATCTTCGTTAGATAGTATAATATTATTACAAAACTAAAAAAAAAAAAATGTTTCTAGAATATTGATATAATCACTTTTAGGTAGAGTGTGAATTGGGGACTATTAACGATTTATTTCCATCTGCCTGCCATGCTTTCTTTTCATGGCTTTCAGCAATGCCTTTTGCGCATATCGTTTGCTGAATCCAATAAAGGCACAACTTTAATTTAATTTAATTTTTACTTTTTGTGAAAATTGAGTTTTAAATTAAATTATAAGACTTCAAAAATAAAACTGGTGGGCCGTTGGCTCTAATTGAAACTTTATTTAATTATATAAATATTATTATTTATTGAAACATATCACCTCGTGTTTTTATTTTTAATTTACGTAACGGTTCTAAATTGACTAAATATTAATCGTAATAAGTAGGGTCAAAAGATTTGTGATAGTCCAGAATTTTCCCATTAGCTTTTATCTTAATTATAATAAAAAATATGATTATTTTGAGGATTATCCGAATGAGTTCAAAAAAGCATTTACGTCGTATTGTATTTAACTCTCTCAACTGGAAATAGAAGGCTACTTTAACCAAAAAGTTTTTTTTTCAAAAATTTTTAAATTTATAATTTTTTGTAATATGATAAAACTCATTTTTTTTGGAATCTGATTTATTATTGAGCTTATCATACTTTTTTAGAGTAAGCGAAGGGACACTTCCCACATAGCACTGGAACGTCGCCAAAAACTCGAGGAACCCCCAGGAGCGTCCCAAGAACGTCCCTCGAAACGTCCCAGCGGGAGCGGACATTTCGATGTCCCAGGATCGATTTAAGAACGTCCTTCTAGGGACTTGGACTTATAATTTTTTCTCATATGCAACTTAGAATTATTTTCTCTTATACATACCCGGATCTTGTATTATCTACCGTTAAGTTAGGAGGCGCAACACAATTTTAGGCGGGACCTAATAAAAGGGACATTTCGACGTCTCTGGATCGATGCAGGAACGACCCTAGCAAAGTCCCTTGCCAATTAAAAACGTCCCGGAACGTTCCCATGTCGTCCCAGTGCTATATGGGTTATTTGATTTGATCACTTAAGTGAATAATTGATTGTTTTTTGTAGTTTACTGGAATTAATGGATTGAAATGAAATATTTTAATTATTAATCGTCAATTTATAAGATGAGGACATTTTTCGTAATAACAATTTTAAACTGCTTTCTACTTTTCACACTATATGAAATTTGCCAGCCAATAGCTGTGATGGATCGTTTTCGTTGTGTTACTGACCCACGCTAAAATTATTTCACTTTTTTTTTTTAATAAGAGATGTTTAAAAACTCTTGGAAATTCAGTCGCCATAAATTCCACCCGATTCCATCCCATTATGAATTTTTATATCAAACTACTTGATCGATGGGTGCTTGGAATTTCTTAATATTTAAAAATAATTTCATAACGCCTCTTTGATTGATTTTATTAATATATAATATCATGTTGTATTTGGGAATATTCAGACATAAGTAAATGGTATTTCTGACAGCGGTTTATTGTCATATTTATTTAAATGATTTGGAAGTTAAAATTTTTTTTAAATTTATTAGTCAGATGGGAAGAGAATTGAATTGAATCTTTGATTATGAATTAAGAGTTGCTTTATCTCTGCTCTAAGTACACGTGATCTAATACCTATACTGGCAATAGAAGTCAACAATTCCAGCAAAACAGCATTCTTTAATGCAACAGTCATGCAAAATTCAACAGTCATGTGTCCATAAGAGAAAATGAGAGATACAGCTATGGTTTTATCTTTATTTGAATGTGCGTCTGGAAGAAGGGCATATGTTACATTTTTCAAATATTGTGTTTTTTTTTATGGATGAAGGTTCTTTTTCTAATGTAATTCCGTGGTGGTTTAACACATTAATTTTTTTAGTCAAAAAATGGAAGAAGGTCATGTGTGACTTTTGCAATTAATTAGTTCCTTAACATGAGCAACTTCAGTTTTTCGCTTCTCCTGTAAAATTTTAAAATTGTAACTTATGCCCTTCTTCCAGACACCCATTCATTTATTTGATCCACAAGGCTGACGTTTCCGTATTTGAACCGTCTTCAGAGTTGGCGAAATGTCATTATGAATGACAGTGGATTTTATATATTGTTGAGCCAAAACTTTATATAATAAATATATACACAGTATACGATGTCCAGGTACAGTGAACGGTAAAGTCAAGTCCCATCCATGCATTTTATACTTGAGACTATTTTATTGTTTTTATAAAAAAAAATGAAAATCTTTATTGGAAATTTTCTAGATTTGAACCATGAAAGTTTCCATTAAAAAATATATAATATTTTTTTAAAAACAATGAAATAATTACAAGTAGAAAACGCATGGGTGGGACTTAATATTGTCCCTCATTGTACATAAAAAGGAATCAACAATGTATAAAATCCACTGTCATTGATAATGACTTTTCACCAGCTCTGAAGAAGGTTCAAACACGGAACGGAAACGTCAGCCGTGCGGATTAAATAAATAAAGAAAAACCTTAGCTGTATCTGTATTTTCAAATAAAAATCACAATGTTAAAATAAAACTTCTATTTTTTTTTAAACATTTTTCTTATGTTAAGGTTATCATTCAAATACGTTATTTGTTTACTTACAACTTCTTTTTTAATCTCTATGTTATCTAGATACGAGAAGCACACCGCTTATGGGTCAGCTGATTCTGGATCGGCCGGAGGTAAACACCAAGGAGGCGGCTCTTACGAAGAGAAGAGCGGAGATAGCGAAGATGACCATGAAGGTGAATACTCAGAACCAATGGCTGCCAAAGCCACCGAAGGCGATTACCATTACGTCTCCTATGACGGAGAGAGTGACTCCGGCGATGGTGGCTATTACGAAGGAGGTTATGAAGGCGACGACGCCGGCAGTGAACACTCAGCCGAATACCACGACGATTATTAGAAGACACAACAATAACCATCATCTTTTTGTACAAACAAAACAAAAAAACAATCAAAGAAAATATAAACTTGGTTTAAGTATTTAATAAAAGCTTTTTCTCTAAGTGTACGTCCGTCCGTCTCATTTAAATTTTAATAAAATATAGATATTTAGAAAATTTAACTCTCTCTCTCTTTTTTCATCTCTTTTCAAACTCTTCTTTTCTTCTATCGCTGAATACTTTATTTAGAAGGTTGTATGTGTCGTTAAATTATCTACACCTGTATACTGTAAATATACAAGTCAAGTGAGTTTTCTATTATGTCCTTATACAACACCGCCTAGTGGTAGACAAATGAACTATTTATTCTAAACATATCGTCCGCCATTTTGATAAATTTCAACTTTATTTGAGGTTAAGTCGCAGTATTAATCACTGAAAATTTGTGCTTGATTTAATTTAAATTTACGAGTGTAACCCTTATTAATGAGAATGTTAGAAAAATTTAGGAATTAGAGGCTTAATAATTTTTTTCTTTATTTATAAACTCTTATATTATGTGAATTTTCTTCTATCTTTGATTTTCTTTTTCTTACTAACCTAAGTTTACATTTTCTTTGACTGTACTTTTAATACAGTCACTGCTCAAATTATTAGTAATAATCAAATTAATTTATTATTTATTATAAATTGCTTGTGTTATAAGAAGGAAATATTTAAAAAACAAAAAAATATTAGAAACTTTCACTTTGTTTTGCAAATTTTTTTTCTTTATTTTACTTACTTAACAAATAACAATAATAACAAAAAAAAAAAAAAAACACATTGCATAAATCAATACAAACAAAAAATCGAGTCATAATTTTTGCAGGGACTGTACCCATAACATAGCACATATACGTTATTCACTTTTATCCATTTCAATATGTTTGCTTATATAAAAAAAGTTGTGAAAAGCGAAATTGACAGCAACAAATTTTCCACCGAAAAGGAAAGTTTTTTTTTTAAGTAAAGTTGAAGAATTCCAAGAGAGGAAAAAGTTTTTTTTTTTTTTGAAGAAAATTCGATTATTTCTTTGCGTCAATCTCTCTCTCTCTCTCTAATCTATTTCTCTTTCGTTTGACGTTTTCACAGCTCCAAAAAAAAGATGAAAAAAAAAGGGGATAAAATATATTATAATGAGATAGGGAAATAAATTAATTAAAATTAAAGCATGATGTGATCACGGCAACGTTTCGGTAGAGATGTCTTCATCAGAAATCTAGACTTTTTATACTCTGTGATTGACAGCACCTGAATAAGCAAAATTTTATTCGAAACGTTGCAGTATTAAATAGAATTTTACACTAGAGAGATTTTTATTCAAGTAAAGCAATACAAAAAATCTCCCTCCCCTTTTTTCTAACTTTTTTTTTAATATTGATTATTTATCGCCTCCCCTCTTCTTTGTTATTGTTGTTGTTCTTGTTTTGTGAGTGTGTATGTGTAGAGTGGTCGTTTGTTAAGTTTTATCAACTAAAAAAACTGTTATGCTTTCATAAATAAAAAAAAATATATATATATATATTTTCTCTCGTTGTGTGTTTATATTAACGGGATAAAACCCATTTGTTCCCTCTCCTTCCCTCCCCCCTCTCTCTGTATGTTCATTATTGATTGAATTTAAGTTCTTTAAAATATAAATAAAATGTATTTATTTCCATTTTTAATATTAGTTTTTTTAAAACAAACGAAAAAGATCAAAGGCTTGTTTTTAATCTACTATGTCTTTATGTTATAAAAGAGACAAAGTCTGTCTGTAAAGCAGACTCTGAAACTATTAGACGGATTTACATGTTTTTTTTTAATAGGTAGAGAATTTCCCAGGAGTGGTTGTAGGCTATCATTAATTCAGTTTAGGTGTCTCCTCAAAACATTTCTGAAAATCGAAAATTTTTCGATTAGCAAAGTTTTTTTTTTTTTTTTAAACATTCACACTCACACTCCACACACATTCACACTGTCTTTTCGGCAGCTCAGGCCATATAAGACATTTACGATAACCGTTATTTATGAATTTATATATATTAGGGTCCAGGCATTTTATTTAAGCCATCTGGTATCCAGATGGCTTAAATAAAATCATCGGACTGCCTGGGGTCGAACCCGCGACGTTGGTATATGAGGTTAGCACTCTAACCTCTAACCACGCCCCGTGGGCATTAGCAAAGTTTTGGATATAATAATAAAATAATCAAATTAAAATGGGTATATTTTTTTATTAAGCCAGATATAGATATATATATATATTTGTCTGAAACGAGTTATCTAAAAAATTGTGTAACATAAAGAAGGCAGAGGCGTTATTTGGGGCAGGGGATTCTCATCTTGTTTAAATTTTATATTATTCTTTAATAAAATATTTCAAATATATATCGACGAGTATATAACCTGTAAAAAATTAAAAAATTATTTAAATAAAATATCTTTTATATATTTAACAAGGCTGTGAGTGTTATTGATTGGTGAGGCCAAACATCCCATGGCCCCCGGGAATCGAACTCAGGATCTCCACTGGAAATCCTGGGTTCGATTCCCCAGTCTTTCCAGGGCATAAGCGTGCTATCCATTGCACCAGGCCACCGGATCCTCGACCTCCTTGGGATGTTTGGCCTCGCCAATAAATAATACTTACAGCTTTGTTAGATATATCTCTATGACTTTCTTACAGTGGCGTAGCGAGGGGGGGGGGGGGGCAAGGGAGGTCATCATGCCCCGGGCGCTACTCACTAACAATCTAAGCCAAATGGTCCGCAAAACAAAAAATTGCCGGATAAATTTTATTTTATTATAATTGATTTGTGGAAAATATATTTTAAATTTAGTGCCAGTCTAATATAATAATTTTGTATATTTTACATATAATATTATATGATTTTTGAATGGGGGGGAGGTGGGGGCGCTAAAAGGTATTGTGGCTGGGGGGCCATGGGACCAGCCATCCTCCCAGGGGCTTGGAAGACTCCACATTGTTTCATTTTTTCTTGGGTCGGGCCCCCCGGGACCTCTCTAGTTACGCCCATGTTCAGAACCGAAGCCAGAAATTTTTTCGGGCAGGATAGGTGTCTTGGACGATCTGTACGATTATCCCCAATCCCGTGCTGCTTAAAGACTCTAGTTACCCTGGGGTATGTTGTTTGTGTGCTGTGCGACCAGTCACACCAGATTTTTTAGAGGTGCATGAATTCCTTGGACCAGTATATTTCGAATAATCCTTTGACGTTCCTCACCAAAGGACGGAACCCATTGAATCGGCTACCAATCAATTGAAATAAATAAAGATGGGGTCGCTGTCTGGACAATCAAGTTAGATGTTTTAATTTTTTATGATTTTCCTGCAGATGCAACTTTGAAAATAACTATACTTAAAACAAATAAAAATAAATGTATCGAATCACTACTCAGAGTAAAGTTATTTCGTTAATTAAATAATAATGAAGACAAGAAAGTTTTTTCTTCCTTTGCTAATAATAATACGAGTAGATAGAGTTAGAGTTGTTGCATAAGTAATCAGTGTAAATAAAACTTGATAATTGGTCGGTCCATTTCAGGTTGGTTTGGTGCAACAACAAACTAGAAACTTGAATTAAGTTAAAAGCAAAGCACGAGATGAGAACAGAAAAGAGGGAGTTAATCTAAAGGAGAGGGAGAGAATGAAATATTTATTATTTATTTCAACTATACTATATTTAAGAACTTATTCTTATTTCTAAATAAAAAATTTTATGGAAAGCCAATTTGGAATTATCATGTAGTGTATTTAATGCAAAAAAAAAACATTAAAAGATTTGCATGTTGATACATATGAATGCTGCTGATTGCAATACAAAAATTTACATGAAAATACATGAATTATTATTCAGGTTGGTTTGGTGTGCATTTTAAATATAGGTATACTGATTAAATTTAATTATTATCAATGTATCGATATATTTTTATTTTTTTAAACATTTGCACACATGAGTCAGTTGCTTTTACTTTCTCTTACCTCTATATATGTTAATATATATATAGAGAGAAAGTATTGGATTCATGTCAAAAATTCGATGTCGAGATTTTGATGGATCTTCACGTTTTGAAGTCCCTGAATCCAAAAAGTGGTTTTCGCGACATGGTCTGTCTGTGTGTGTGTGTGTGTCTGTGTGTGTGTGTCTGTGAACAAAATATCTCAAGAATGAAAAGAGCTAGGAAGTTGAAATTTTATATTTAAGTTAGGCACCCCCATGGGACGTGACACGAAGCTTTTGAACAAAATCGGCCAAAGAGTACTAGCACTTTACTGATTCACTTTTTCAGTTTTTTTCGATTTTCTCAAAATTTGCTCCAACGATTTTTTTTTAAATTCAAAAATCAATTATTTTTGAGATTCTCTATAAAATGTATATTCTCATTTTGTGATTGAAATCTTCTGAAGACCACTTTACTCTTGTACTCCATAGAAAAGATAGGAGAAATGGTTGCCATGGTATCAAAATATAAATATTTTCCCATACTTATAAATTTTACATCTTGAATTCAATTGTACCCTACTGTCGGAAACTAAATACATGTCGACACAAAAAATCTGGTGTGACAAGCACAGTACACAACTTTCGATTACCGAAGGTAAGAGAAAGTTGTGTGCTGCGCCAGTCACACCAGATTTTTTAACGCTGGTGTAGCAGGCTAGGGTGTCGGCTTCTACAAAGAAAATCCCTGTTCAAACCCTGCGTGTGCGGGATTTTTTCATTAAATAAAAAAAATATTTATTTAATGCAAACAAATCCTCAAGCAGCAGTCACTGGATTGGAATATCAGGATCTCACCACAATAGCCCCCAGGCAACTCTACGAGAAGAGGGAGTTGCTGTGACATCCCGGCCATTTGGATAGTAAATGGCTTTTTTTTAAGGTCTTTTTCGGCATCTAAGACCATTTAGACCCCATCCCTATTTATTTCAAATTTCAAATTTGTAGTCAAATCAAATGAAATAAATTTTTCTCGCTTGGACGGGAAGCAAACCCGGGACTCCGGTGCTATACCAAATGGCTTAAATAGAAATGCCTGGACCCCCAATATGTATATTAATCAATAACGGATATCGTCAAAGTCTTAAATGGCCTGAGTTGCCGAAAAGACTGTGTGTATGTGTGTGTCAGTGTGAGTGTGAATGAGGAAAAAATGTGAGTGTTAAAAAAAAACATCGTCTAAATATTGTAAAATATATCTATGTCTTAAATTGAAATGTTTAAAAAAAATAAAAGATTGTTTTTTTGCTGAAATTCTATTATTTATTTATTTTATTTTAATAAAACAAGTTTGGAAAAAATTTTCTTTTTTTTTATCTGATATAAAAATTTAATAAAATAAAAATATATCTATGTCTAGTCAATAAATTAATAACCCCTAATGGCCTCTGTAGCCGAAAAGGGTTAAAAAAACTTTTTTCCAGATTCAATATAAAAAGAACACGTTTTATTTGTATTGGAGCACCCAGACCAGAATCACTGGTCACATTTACAATTTGTGAACCAGTGTATAAGGATCTCGGAGAATAAGAAGTCAGATATATGCCCCGGTTAAAAAAAAAAATTTTCTCGGGTTCCTATAACTGAAACACACTTACTTTGCCATTGGCCAAATGGCTTTTCAGACGGCCATTTAATTAAGTTAAAAAAAAAAAAAAAAAATTGTATTAGAGTGAGGTGGATAGCTGAGTGGATCTTATAGTAATGAATGAAGAAAAGACCAATATCAGCTAGATATATTTCTATTAAGGCACTTCAAGCCGACGTTTCGGTCAGATATACGACTATCTTCAGAGCTGAAGTGTGTCAACAAAACTCCTCAGAAAGTTGAATGGTACAATCTACCTTTGACCCGCAAAGCCTTTAATGGCAAAAAAACCTTTACCCAATTGTGCCATTTGAACTTTTTGAGGAGTTTTGTTGACACACTTCAGCCCTGAAGATGGTCGTATATCTGACCGAAACGTCGGCATGAAGTACCTTAATAAACGAAATAAATCTAGCTGCAATTGCTCTTTTCTTAAGTTTTATTTGTGCCTAACTTGAAAATTAGCAAACAAACAGTGGGATTAGCAGCTTGGAAATTAGAAGCTTAAATAGATTAAATGTCCAAACAATCCGGAGATAGTACGCTTATAAATAGATAAATAGCTTCTTCTTAAATGAAATATAAATATCTTAGCAGGCACCTGGAAATCATTTTCATATAAAATTTGAGAGATGGAAATTTCTTTTTTTCTTTCTCTATTAATATTTGAGCACATATCATTTCTCGTGTCCTTACTTTTGTCTACGTTACATTCGCCTTTTCTCTTTTGCCACTATATTTTGTATTTAAGTGCGGGGGACGCCGTTATTCATAAATAATTGCCTTGTCGTCTTATTTTATCCCCACGGCCCTGCCTATAGAGAGGGCATTTAAGAAAAATTACAGTGAAATTTTAGTGCCTCGAACGAACGAACGAACCAAGTAAAATAACGACGTAAACGTTTTAAATTAAATATATTGTAGTTTGTCCTAAAAGTCGGTTATAAATTTCCTTGCCTTTTTTTTCATGTAAAATTCAGAAATTGAACTTAAAATGGCTATCAAATAATATATTACAGGTATTGTGTAAAATATCTAGGCCAGCGGTAGGCAGCCCATGGCATGCGGGAAGTTTTTAGCTGGAACAACAGAATGAATGAATTATATTCAAGAAACAGCTCAAGCAGAATTCCATCAAATTCTCCGAAAGTTTACTATGAAGTTTGCAAGGTGGACGTGCAGATTTTTAAATAATTTTAAACAATTAGTTTTTCAGAAATTTTAGTAGCTGACAACTGATTGCAATGTACAGTTTCGGTCATCTAGTGTGACCATCATCAGGCCTGGAATATATATTTGTCCGGAGAACAACTGTGTTATCAATTGATTTGGCGTTTTGATGTATTTTTTAATCTTGATTGACAAAAAGTTATGTGCCTACTTTGCTGAAATAATAATAATTTATTTTTATAAACTACAATAATGCCAAATTCTGATGCTTTCCGGTTGTTTTGAAATAATAGATAAATAATAAATTTTGAATAAAAAAATTCTCATTTTAAATAGGTAACATCTGCCAAAATTTCACATCCAGTTGAGAGAAATATTAATAAAAATAAAAATAAAACTAATTAAAAATTCAATTAGATAATCCTTATTCTGATCTACAAGACTGGTGAACTGAATATATGTTTATCACATGTATCTTTGGAAAGAAACAAAGAAATTTTAGGTAATTATAAATTTTGTTTAATAATATCTGCTCTATTTTTGAATCATTAATTAGAATTGAGAATGTTGGCTATTTATAAAATTTCGTATAAAAAAATTTTTGAATGTTGTATAAAATAAGATAATGCAATTGTAATGAAATGTAAATGTAATGTCCTGTAAAATAAAGTATATTTGATATATATTCCAGGCCTGATGATGGTCACACTAGATGACCGAAACTGTACATTGCAATCAGTTGTCAGCTAATAAAATTTCTGAAAAATAATTGTATAAAATTATTTAAAAATCTGCACGTCCACCTTGCAAACTTCAAAGTAAACCTTCGGAGAATTAAATAATAGGAATGATAGAATGAATGAAGATAATGAGATAAAAAATCTGGTGTCACACAGCACTTCTCTCACACCAGATTATTTTGTGTCGAGATATATTTACACTCAACAAGACATGTGAGTGTTTTTTATTGGGGAGGCCAAACATCCCATGGCCCCCGGGAATCGGAACCCTCCTAGGTCTCCGCCTTTCCGGGGCATAGGCGTGCTATCCATTGCACCAGGCCAGCCGGACCCTCGACCTGCACCAATAAAACTCCACTTCCCTTATATGCAGTTAGTCGCGCAGAAATATATAGTTTCCCATAGCTACCTTAGTTTCAAACTTGCGTTTTAAATGTTGATTGCTTGAAATAAACTATGGTTATTTTTCAAAATTTTAATCTCGTATTTAAGGACATTTTATACACAATATAGATTCGTAAATAAATACAAAATTTCATAAGAATTGTGTAAAAAGTTCCAAACGGGGACCCTTTTGAATCCAAATTAACATGCAAATCCTCCAAGATTTAACATTGGATCTATGGAAGGAAGAGCGCTGGAAGTGAATTTGAAAAATCTGAAATATACTACACCATTATAAAGTTCAGGGCAAAATGAAAATATATAAAGGATCTAAAAAAAATAATTGATTTATGATCGTTAAAGCCTATTTGAGAAATTAGAAAAAAATCTGAAAAGTATTTCTAGTACATTTTGACCTATTTTGTACCAAAGCTTTTATTTTAACCGCGAGTGTCCGGGAGGGTGCCTAACTTTTTTTTTTTTATTAATTTAATTATTTATTTCACTTTATTGATAGCCACTTTTTCTAGCCAAAATTATAATCTCATATTTGGAATATTACATACCTAATAGAGGGAATAAATACAAAATTTCATAAGTTTTAATTCCAGACAATTTATTAGTTTAGGAAGAGTTGTGAATACACACTCACTTCCCCCACCCCTCCTTCTTCCTCCCGACGTAAATCTACTTTATATAATTTTCGTTGTTTTTACTTTTATCAAATAAATCTCTCAAAATATAAATTTATTTTTTTTGTTCCATTTAGGAAAATCTCCGAAACTTATAATTTACAGTAATTAACAGACACACACACACACCCCCACACACTCGCGCAGACTAATTTCTAAAAGTTGCGCCTTTGGCGTTTTGACAAAAATAAATAAATAAATAAAGTTTACTCTAGAAACAATTCCAATCTTAAAAAAAACTAATAACTAATAAATTTCTGCTTTTCATTTATTTATTATATCATACAAGTAAGAAAAAGAAAAACGAATTGAGAGAGAGAGAGAGAATAAAACCAATAAATTGGCGATTTTTGTGCTATTACTCCTGTTTAAGGAAAAAAATTATTTTTTTTTTAAACACTCACACTTTTCTCATTCACACTCACACACACATTCACACACAGTCTTTTCGGCAACTCAGGCCATATAATGGCGATAACCGTTATTGATTAATAAACATATTGGGGTCCATTTGGTATCCAAATGGCTTAAATTAAGTCATTGGACTGCCGGGATTCCAAACCCGGGACTTTTGGTATACGATGTTACCACGCTAACCCCTACACCAAGTCCGCGGGCAAATAAAAATAATTGAGATCTTTTCTCTAATAGGAATTGCCTTGCATAATTTTTAAAATTAATTCCATCTTCTAAGAGGCTTAGTATTTTTGGTACTCTTGTTATACGAATATATAATATCATTTGAAAAGAAAATTTCATTTTATTACTGTAACATAATTGGTGAAAACGTCTGTTTTTTTTGCCATACCCTATATGAACCCTGTTATGCAATGGTGTGTCAAAGACCAAAACATCGAGTTTTGAGAAAATCAACAATAAAGTTTTTTGTTTACATTGGATTATATATAATTTTTCTTGTCAATTGTCGAAGTAACATTAAATATAAATGTTTAGGACATATTTCATAAATAATACTATTAATTATAGCATTTGAAACAATATTCCGTGCTTAACTCAATTTTGAATTTTTTGGTCTTTGACACGCCATTGCATAACAGGGTCCATATATGAAATATGGAGAAAGTATTGCGATCATGCTCAAAAATTTGATGTCGAGATTTTTTTAAATTTAAATCTTATTCCCCATCTAGACACACCATGAATTCTTCATTTAAAGATTAGATATCCCTGAACCTTGGAAGTGACATCTCTACATTTACGTAAAGCTGAGTTTTTACTTGTCTATCCTCCTACACAAATAAAATTTTATATAGATTCAAATCCAAGAAACAATATTAGGAGGTTACACATTGTAAAATCAAACAAATATTCAAAATTTTTTATAGCAAAGCATAATTTTTAAATATCAGGAATTTGTTGTTTTTTAGTTTTATTTTGTTGTGTAACTCATTCAAAAAAAACCAAATACTTGCGTCCAGACATTGGCGCCTAAAAATGGCAACCCGTCTAACAGAATCTTGCATTTGCTGTTAATTTTAGACAACCAGAACGAGTTTAAGTAAAGAACTGCAAAGGAATTAAATATAAGAACTAATATGTAACTAATATGGCCACGGTTTACCAGAATTCTCTTATCAAATGTGAGGTCATATAATATTAGATTTCATCTATATATATGGATATATGGACCCTGTTATCCATTAGTGTGTCAAGCGCCAAACAAAATTCAAAATTTAGTTAAACACGGAATATTGTTTCAAATGCTATAATCCATAGTAATTTTTTATGAAATATGTCCCAAAAAAAAAATATATTTGATGTAAAAGCTTAAAATTATTTTTACAATATTTCAATGCAGAATTTTCATTTTGCATTTATGCGTCAAGTGCAAGACATCGTAAACAACTATACGTTTCAGATATTAATTGCTGCGTTTAAGTATTTTCAATTATGAACACCAGTATAACCAGTGGCGCAACCAGGGGGGGGTTTTTGGGGTTTTAACCCCCCCCCAGGACCCAGGGAGAAAAAAAAATTCAAATTTCTATATATTATTACAAATAGAAAAGAAAAAAAATTGTATCCTTTTTATTATAAAAAAAATAATTTCTTAAAAATTATTTTAAAAAATTTTAACAAAAATGAAAATTGCTTATTTTTCGTAAAGTATATAAAATAAATAAAAAAAAAAAAACTAATTCTTTTGTTATTTCTCCTAAATCATAAAAAACAAAAGACTAATATAAGACTCTACATTCATTTATTGAGTTACTTGAGCCTATGGTTAATGCTTTTGATGAAATAAGTAAATGATCTGAAAACAAATCTGGTGTGACTGTCGCACGGCACCAGGGGCGGATTAAAGGGGGAGGGGCGATCGCCCCCCCCCCCCCCCCCCCCGAGAAGAAATTCACAATGTTATAAAAACTAGTAATCTAAAGAAATTATGATTTCCGGGCTTTAATTTCAATTGAATTTGTTACCAATCAATTTAAATAAATAGGAAAGGGGTCTAAATGGCCATAGATGCTCACAAAATCCTTAAATACAAAAAAATAAAAAAAAAACCGCCCCCCCCCGACAAAATTCCATTAATCCGCCACTGCACAGCACACAACTTTCTCTTATCTTCGGTAATCGAAAGTTGTGTTCTGTTCTTGTCACACCAGATTTTTTCATGTCGACATAAGTTTAGTTTCCGCCGATATTTTAAAATTCAAGATGTAATAAAATTTATAAACATGGGGAAAATATTTAAATTTTGTTACCATTGCAACCATTTCTCCTATCTTTCCTATGAAGCACAAGAGTAAAGTGTGCTTCAAACAATTTTGAGGGCAAAATGAGAATATACATTTGAAAGAGCTTCTAAAAAATAATTGATTTTTGAATTTTAAACAAAATCGTTAGAGCGAATTTTGAGAAAATCGAAAAAAAATGAAAAAGTACATCAGTAAAGTACTAGTACTCTTTGGCCGATTTTGATTAAAAGCTTATTTTTCCGGTCCCGGGGGGTGTTTAACTTAAATATAAAATTTCAACCTCGTAGCTCAATTCCTTCATGCTTAAAATTGAACACACACCCCCCCACCCACACACACACAGACAGACCATGTCGCGAAACCCACTTTTTTGGATTCAGGGGACCTCAAAACGTGAAGATCCATCAAAATCTCGACATCGAATTTTTGACATGAATCCAATACTTTCTCTCTATATATATATTACATATATACATAGGTAAGAGAAAGTAAAAAGTGGTTTTCGCGACATGGTCTGTCTGTCTGTGTGTGTGTGTGTGTGTTCAATTTTAAGCATGAAGGAATTGAGCTAGGAGGTTGAAATTTTATATTTAAGTTAAACACCCCCGGGACCGGAAAAATAAGCTTTTAATCAAAATCGGCCAAAGAGTACTAGTACTTTACTGATGTACTTTTTCAGTTTTTTTCGATTTTCTCAAAATTCGCTATAACGATTTTTTTAAATTCAAAAATCAATTATTTTTTAGTTGCTCTTTAAAATGTATATTCTCATTTTGCAATTGAAATCTTCTGAAGACCACTTTACTCCTGTATTTCATAGGGAAGATAGGAGAAATGGTTGCCATGGTAACAAAATATAAATATTTTCCCATACTTATAAATTTTACATCTGAATTCAAATGTTCCGTACTGTCGGGAACTAAATATATGTCGACACAAAAAATCTGGTGTGACAAGCACAGAACACAACTTTCGATTACCGAAGGTAAGAGAAAGTTGTGTGCTGTGCGCCAGTCACATCAGATTTTTATTTTTATATTCCTCATTTTTGTAATAAATTTCTTAACCCTATGGATAAGGCTAAAAGGGCAAATAAAGAAAAAAGGCGAAGGTCCGATGCGGCGGACCCGAGCCGATTGGGGGGGGGGGTGGCAGAGGGGCGAAGACCCCCATCTAGGTGCTCCGCCAGCCAAAGAGGGGCTGCGCGTCTAGTCAAAACCCCCCCCAGGAGCAAATCCTGGTTGCGCCACTGAGTATAACTATTGTTTAGTAGTATTTAATTTATTTCAAATTTATATACCCTATTATATTCTAGTTGTTGAAATTTAATACAAGTATTTCATAATCTATAAAAATTTTCTCTGAATTCGTAGATGTCAATTCATGTATTAAATTTGGACGCATTTTTAGCATCGTATGAATTAGTGATCTCGCTCTTGGTTGGTCTTTAAGTATTAAATAATAGTCTACTCAGCCTTAGGTAATATTCCTTAAAAAAATTATTTATGATTGTATAACAATGTTTTTACTTTCTCTTACCTATGTATATATGTAATATATATATAGAGAGAAAGTATTGGTTTCATGTCAAAAATTCGATGTCGAGATTTTGATGGATCTTCACGTTTTGAGGTCCCCTGAATCCAAAAAAAGTGGTTTTCGCGACATGGTCTGTCTGTCTGTCTGTCTGTCTGTCTGTCTGTCTGTCTGTCTGTGTGTGTGTGTGTGTGTGTGTGTGTCTGTGTGTGTTCAATTTTAAGCATGAAGGAATTGAGCTATGAGGCTGAAATTTTATATTTAAGTTAAACACCCCCGGGACCGACAAAATAAGCTTTTAATCAAAATCGGCCAAAAAGTACTAGTACTTTACTGATGTACTTTTTCAGTTTTTTTCGATTTTCTCAAAATTCGCTCTAACGATTTTGATTAAAATTCAAAAATCAATTATTTTTTAGATGCTCTTTCAAATGTATATTCTCGTTTTGCCCTCAAAATTGTTTGAAGCACACTTTACTCTTGTGCTTCATAGGAAAGATAGGAGAAATAAATGGTTGCCATGGTAACCGAATTTAAATCTTTTTCTTTTTATTAAATTAAAAATCAATTATTAATTAAACGCCCATTTTTTTTTTCGGAGAAAACATATCTCTCTCTCTCACAAAACTATCTTCTCTCTTTCTACGCGTTTTAAATTTTTCTACCTTATCTTCGCATTTGACCAATGTTAATTTCCTATAGGGATTTGTATGTTAATTTCGATTCAAAAGGGGTCCCCTTTGGAACTTTTTACGCATTTAAAATTTTTTTTTCCAATTCTTATGAAATTTTGTATTTATTTACGATTCTATATTGTGTATAAAATGTCCAAATATGAGATTAAAATTTTGAAAAATAACCATAGTTTATTTGAAGCAGTCAACATTTAAAATGCAAGTTTGAAACTAAGGTGCCATGGGAAACTAAATATATCTCGACACAAAAAATCTGGTGTGACCAGCACGGTGCACAACTTTCTCTTACCGAAGGGTAAGAGAAAGTTGTGTGCTGTGCGCCAGTCACACCAGATTTTTTTTGGATCTGATTTAATAGACCAAGACTAATTAGAAAAACCCTCATTTAATATTCATATTTGGTGAGTGTAATAAATACATAAATAAGTTTCCCCTCTCTCATTCGCCCGCTCTAATGAAAAGGGGCCGAAGAAAGAAAGAAATTAAATCTGAACAAATTATGGGCTTGTCTTTAAGGGGGTTCAGGAGCGACGTCTAAACGTACTTTAAAAAAAACTAGACTATTATAAGAAATTTTTCAATGCGGTTTTTTTAGAGATTATTGGGACATCGAGCTATAATTTATTTAATGACTTATTAAAAAATTATCGTAAATAATTTTTTTGTTATCAAGCAAATACAAAAAAACATTCTGTCCCAATAATCTTTAATTTTTTTTAATTTAAAAATGAATTTATTGTTATTATTAATCACATATTAATTAAGAAATTTCTAAAATAAGCTTAGATGATTTATTTAAAAATCATCTGTCAAATTAGTTCAGCATTCTTGCAATAGATGGCAGGCTAGTCTAACAGACGATATAGTATTAGCCCATATCTGGCCTATATTTATATATTTGTATGCTTTTATAAAAGATACATAATATATAATAACATTTATAAAGTATTTATTGTTAAAAGATCAATGAAAATCAACCAAATGCATTAAATATTATTAGCTACCATTCTGACATCTCTTGGCACATTTTTGAATTAATTGATTTTTTGGACATACTTTTAATGACACACAACGCCATCTTATAAGGAAAAACATGCGTAACCACTTCGCTCCCGTTCCCCCTTAAATTAATTTCATAAATTTTGAGGAATGATCGCATCTATTCCACAAAAACATAGAAGAGAGAGCATAAAGGCATGTACGGTACGCTCGTATATAGAGTGAGTGAGATACTTATCTCAGGTAATTCAATCTGAGTTGTTGTGTAGCCCCTCGATGATTTCGTGAATTATATTATATTTATTTAATAAAAAAAAAAAAAAAAAAAAAAAAAAAAACGATAAAATGCGAAAAATATATTGAACCATTAATTGTTATTTCCATTAATAAAGTTGCCAGAGGAACGCGATAGAGCACGCTGCTCGTTACTCAAGGCGAAATATGTATTTGACAATATTGTATTAAACAAATAAATAAATAACTAGATGGAGAGTAAATTTATTCGATATATTTATTATTAATAGACTTCTGAATCTACTCAAAGAAATTGAATCTCTCTTTGATTGCATGTGAATTTTATCTCAAAAAATCTGGTGTGACTCGTCGCACACCAGATTTTTTGGGCCGACATTTAGGTCTATTTAGTTTCCGCCGATATATTATAGTCCAAGAGCTGGCGACAAAAATGGACAAGAGTTTTCTGAAGGCTAATATTTTCAGAATAGGTTGCATTTTAGTAATGGAAAGATACTCTAGAGCAGTGTTCCCCAAACTTTTGAAATCCACGGCATCCCAAAGGTGCGTTGAACAACATTACACACTAGGGGCACCCTTCGTTTTTTCCCGAGTAAAACGAAAATTTTTTTTTTGCCGCCCTCCTGAAAATCTTTTCCCTCCACGGAAATCTTTTTTCACTCCCGTGATAAATCATTGCTCGGAAAATTTTTTTGCCGGTTGGGTCTAAAGTCAGCACTTACATACAGTACCGGGGCCTTTGGCGGGAATAGTTGTTTTTAACATCTGTAAACAGCGTTAATTCATTTTAACACTTCCTTATTTCAAATTGATATTCTGCAAGCAAAAACTTTTACGCCAAAGCGTTAACATTTAGTAGATAGTGTTAAAAATTAATGTCATGTCTAGGGGTGCCTTTAATATTTTAACACCGTATTTAATGCATAAAAATGGCGTCTTTAACCTAAAAAGTAAGGTTATGATTTTGATAGCATTGAAATAAAAGCAACAGTTAAGGTCTCTGTTAAAATTTTGTTTAGAGAATAGCATTGTTTTCACATTACTTTTTAACACCCATTTGTTGATGTTAAATTTTTAATTCTGTTTTTAGAGAATACGCATGAATATGTGTTTTACAAAAAAACACCTGACGTGATGAAATGTTTTAAATATTTTTCCCAGTTTCAGCAAAAAACAGTCGAAAAATCTTATTCAGTTTTTTTTTTTTAGTTTATTATCTGATAGTTATTTATCTGATATTCATATTTAAAATAAATATATATCCTCGAAGCTTTGACTCCTCTAAATAAACAAAAAAAAAAAAAAAAAAATTCACTGTCAGATATCAAGCAACATTTTCTTTTTCTCGTATCATAAGATATGATATATGATTCCTAACCCAACGTTAATAATATAAATGACATTTATACAAGAGGACACAAAGAGAGAGAGGGAATATTCAATATTTAAATATCCGTATAACGTCCCTCAAATTTCGGGTTAATTTCCCTTTTTCTTATTTCTAGCCCACAAAATGTGAGTGATAAAGCTGTATATTTTATTATTTAAAGTGAGAGAGAGAATGTGAATGAGTATTCGTGACTTTTTAGGCCCGAATTTTATAACCCCAGCCCAGGACTTGTTTTACGTCAAACCGTAAACTTTGATGCCAACTAAAAGAAGTTGAAAAAAGAGAGAGAGAGAGAGAAATTTATTGATTTTAACTATGCAATTAACACAGGTGCCAAGGAACTTTCCTATTCATTTCTTTGCTCTATCAATCTCTCTCACCTCTTGCTATATTTATTATGTAAATAGTTGTCATCTTTTTATGGCCGGATCAAAAAAAAAATAAAAATTAAGGGAAAAAAGCAAAGATCTTCAGTTATAGTTAACTACTTTTACAAGCTACTTGTCTTTCAAATCTTTTAATTTCTAATTAAGCTAGCATCATTTGTTTAAATAAGAGATCATAGTTTATGGGGGTTCAAGAAGCGACGTCTAAACGTACTTTAAAAAAAACTAGACTATTATAAGGAATTTTTGAATGCGGTTTTTTTTTAAATCAATTAAATTCATAAGAGATTATTGGGACATCGAGCTATAATCTTTTTAATGACTTATTAAAAAATTATCGTAATTAATTTTTTTGTTATCAAGCAAATACAAAAAAACAATCTGTCCCAATATTCTTTAATTTTTTTTAAATTTAAAAATGAATTTATTGTTATTATTGATCACATATTAATTAAGAAATTTTTAAAATAAGCTTAAATGATTTTTTTAAAAATTGAATGTCAAATTAGTTTAGCATTCTTGCAATAGATGGCAGGCTAGTCTAACAGACGATATAGTATTAGCCTCTATCTGGCCTATTTTTTATGCTTTTATAAAAGATACATAATATATAATAACATTTATAAAGTATTTATTGTTAAAAGATCAATGAAAATCATCCAAATGCATTAAATATTATTAGCTACCATTCTGATATCTCTTGGCAAATTTTCGAATTACTTGATGAAATTAGAAACACAAATCTGCTTCATTTTTAAAATTTTTGGTAAAAATTAATTATCATTTGGGTACCAAATATTATAAATAAATGTGCCTGGACCCCCTAATATATATCGTTCCTAAATATTGTGTATGATTAGATAGTCTATATGGCCTAAGATGCCGAAAAGATTAAAAAAAAACCTAAATTAATTATTTTATTTTTCACTTTCTCTTACCCATAAATATGTTAATATACAATAGAACCTCGATAAGTTAAACCTCGCTAAGTTCAAAACCTCCATAACTTAAAATTTTTTCAATTCCCTTCCCTTGACAGCGTAAAACCTCTATTACTTAAAGAACAAAACCTCTGTAACTTAAACAAATATTTTGAGCATAGCCCTCGATAACTTAAAATAATATTTTGGTGACCTCTATAACTTAAAGTATTTCTTTACATATCATCGAAAAAATAGTTGATACAGAAAATCAAAAATACATGAAGCAGAAAAAAACTACTGATTTTTTTGTAAATAAATAAATCTATTAATTTAATTTATATTTAACTAAACTATTCTAAATAAACAAATAGATCAAACGAAATTCCTTTTTCACTCACGTGCCCAAAGTCAATAAACCTCGGTACGTTAAAAATTATATTCAATAACCTCTCTAACTTCAACTCAAGTAAAAAACTCGATAACTCAAATTTCTAACCGTTTCCCTTGAACTTTAACTTATCGAGGTTCTACTGTATATTTATATAGAAAGAGAAAGAATTGAATTCATTAATAAAAAAAATAATTTGATTTTCTGTTAAACTCTGGCTTATTTGTAAAATTACAACGTTTCAGCCACGCATTCTGTGGTCTTCTTCAGGTACATTTTAGTTAAGATTACAAAGGTTATTACATCTGTGACAAGCACAGAACACAACTTTCAATTACCGAAGGTAAGAGAAAGTTGTGTGCTGTGCGACCAGTCACACCAAATTTTTAATATTTATTTCAATTTTAATTTTTAATAATTTTTACAAATCATCTCTTTTTTATTTAGTTCCTAATTTGACTTTTCTTATTCCTCAGGTAGCTAATTATATGTGAAAAAACTTATTTTTTAATTTAGGTTAAAGGTTTACTTGTTTATAATATGATACGATATTATAAACAAGATCGATTTCGATGATTTGTCGTAAAATTTGCCTTTGAGTTTTTTTTTTTTAACGTTTTTCGGCCACAGAGGCCATTTAAGGGTGATAAATTTATTTATTCATTTGAAAATACATAGTATCTATGGCTACCGGGGGCGTTCCACACGCTGATTGCTCAGGGTCACCAATCCCGAGCTTTCGCAGTGCTTGGTGTCATTTAACCGCAACGTTGCCTTTGAGTTGACTAGAACTGAAGAAACCGGCCCTTAGAATAGTTATTTACCAAAATCAATATATCTATTAACCTTTCTTCTTCTTTATACACGTATTCTATTCTATTCTATTCAAGGAGAGAGCTATAACAATTCATATTTGTTTAGATAACCTACTAGACAGAGACAAATTGCCTAGCTGAATGAATGGCTTTGCTAAATGATATCTATTCTTTTAAAAATAGAAAACAATCTTTCAATTGAGTCAATATGGTAGCACTGTACCTTAGATTAACATAGAATCGAAGCGATCTAAATAGATTGATTCTTCAATCTCATTCAATCCATAAAGACTTCCTTTTCCTTTTAAAAGTATTTAAAAAAAAAACAATCTCCGTTTAATAGAAATCCCAGTTGGGGATTTAGAAGATCATAACAAAACATTAAAATAACGCCATCATTTATATATATAATTGGCTAATGTCCGTCTGTCTGTCTGACTGTCCGTCTGTCTGTGACGCTCTATTTAGGCAACTTCTCGTTAAAATTTTGAAATGAAATTTTTTATGCATAAAAAGGACCTTCTCTGGATTACTGGAAAATTATTTTCATCCCGAAATTCCTATAAATTTTTGAGTTATTAATTCTTAAAGTTACGATTTCTCCCATAGGAAATGTATAGAGAAATATTTATGTATTCTTTTCATTTGTGTATTCCATGAATGTAAACAAATCCTCAAGCAGGCCCTGAATTGGAATGGAATAATAATAATTTTCTTTTCATAATTGGATCCTGTTGGGCAATGGTGTGTCAAAAAACAAAAAATTCAAAATTGGGTTAAGCACGGAATATTGTTTCAAATGTTTTTATTAAAATTTTTTTTTTTGAAATTTTTCTTAAAAATTTTTTTTTATTTTTTTTTCTTCAATGATTAAAAAAAATTATATTTTATAAAATTAAAAAAAAAAAATTATTTTGTTTTTTTTTTTCTCAACTTGTTGTTTGTTTTTCTTTTCACCACCACATAATAAAAAGGATAAAAGAAAAAGCCCTTTCGGGGCTTGGTGTAGAGGTTAGCGTGCTAACCTCGTATACCAAACGTCGCGGGTTCGGTCCCCAGGCAGTCCGATGATTTTATTTAAGCCATTTGGATACCAAATGATTTAAATAAGAATGCCTGGACCCCCAATAGATATATTAAACATACGAATATCGGTTAAAGTTTTAAATGGCCTAAGTTGCCGGAAAGACTGGGTGTATGTGAGTGTGAATGAGAAAAAAGTGTGAGTGTTTAAAAAAAAAAGTAGAAAAGGCAAGGGTCCGCCGCAGGCGGGCCCGAGCCAGCTGGAGGGCGAAGACCCCCGGCTAGGGCGTGAAGCCCGCTGAAGGCGGGCGACGCGGCTAGTTTATTAAAAAACTCATATTAACATATCGATATCAATCTTTATTATTAAAATGTCAAAGAATTTTATAGACACCCTATATATTTCAATACAAGCAGTGATATAGATTTTTTTTTTTAATATTCATTTCTAAAATTGAATGCTATATATATATATTCAGAATATTATATATGTATAGACAGATAGAGCCAAACAAATAGCTCTTATAAATTCCAAGCCCTTTACAAGAGAAAAGCCCTCTCTCTCTCTCTCTCTCTGCTCTATAAAAAAACTATCTAGAGATGTCTTTCTTTCTATGTATTCGAATGCAATACGTGAGTTTGCCATTCTAATGTCTTTCTCACGAAATATATAAATTTTTTTTTTTTATTCTGTTATGAGAGAGAAAGGAGAGGGTGTGGGGGGGAGGGGGTGCGGGTTTCTAAATGGTCCATTGAATAAAAAATGAAATAGGAAATTATACTTCTATTATGATGTAGACTATTCAATAAACAATAAAAATTCATTCCTTTTTCTTTAATGATTAAAAAAAAAAAGCTTTATTTAAAATAGAGTAGGATATAATCGATTAAATGTATAGGAGTGTATAAAATATTGAACGATATGCGTTAAAAAAAACGCAAAATAAGCATATAGGCTTGATGGCTTTAAATATCGAACCGAAGGAGAGGAGGGGGAGCTAAAATATTTTATATAATAGGCTTGTTCGGACAGTACCCCGTAAGTCATAATAGAATCTAAATTTTTTTTTAATAAAATTTTGAATGCATAAATTTTTCTTATAATATAGTCAAGGCCTATCATAATTTATGATTGGATTAAGTTAATAATTTAATTGCCAAAAATAATAAATGAATGTCTTTTGACTTAAGTATTCTTTCACATAATATAGATCTGGCAACATCGCATTTATGAATGGTTTATGTTGATCTTGCTGTTGTTGAATTTTATTTCTGATATTAAAATGAGTAATGCAAATCAGTCTAGACACAATGGGAGGGCGATTTGCGAGAAAATATACAGTAAATTGGGGAAAAATATAAGTGAAAGCGTGAAACGCGTTTTATTTTATGCGACGTTGCCGCACTGGGCTGAGTCACGTGACTTACTTATTTTTAAATTTGGTGCACTATATCTGCTCCTTTCACTATTAGATAATTTATAGAAAATTTATATTTTATTTGTTCTCTATTAGATAAATAAGTAGTTATTTAAATTTTATTTTCCCTCCATTCCCCCCCCCAACTGGGGGCAAAAACTTATAGAACGCATAAAAGAGGAAATAGTCAAGTGCATGTGGTTGAAATTTATTGTTCTGGATAACCAAAGAATCTAGAAAAACAGAAACGGGATTGAAATGTTCTTAAAAAATCTGGTGTGACTGGCGCACAGCACACAACTTTCTCTTGCCCTTCGGTAAGAGAAAGTTGTGCACCGTACTGGTCACACCAGATTTTTTGTGTCGAGATATATTTAGTTTCCGATAGCAGCAATACGTATCATCATTGTACTTCGTTCAGTTACATGTACTCCATATTTATAAATTTTACATCTTGAATTTTAATATATTGGCGGAAACTATACATATGTCGACACAAAAAATCTGGTGTGACAAGCTCTGACACAACTTTCTATTACCGAAGCTAAAAGAAAGTTGTGTGCTGTGCGACCAGTCACACCAGATTTTTTTTCCAAACAAAAAAATTGGATCACCTTTGTTCCTTTACATAACAGTAAATCAGGAAAATATTTTTTTTTTTTTTTAAATCACTCTTCAGTATTAATTGAATCCATTACTTTTTTTATTGTGACTATAAAATTTGACTGAACTATGTGTTTGGTTTTGACGTTTTTTTTTTTTTTTTTTAATATACCAGGGTAATTAGAATTTGATTGCTCAGGACATGAAGCGAAACTCCAGATCCGTAAAACAAGACGCGAGACCTCTAGCTCTGTGTTACTGCATAAAAATTTTTTTATCACTTGATCGAATTAAATATTAGATATCGAAATTTTAGTCCCTTAATTTAAGACATTTATTTGTTTTTTGCCCAGATTTTTTATATGTAATGTCAATTTAAATATTTTTTTAATTTGATATAAATAGAAATTTTATTTCCAATTTGATAAGAGAGATTATATAAGATGTTCTTTTTTTGCAGATTTATGTTCCGCCAGTGCATTTGGGGTTTGGAGCTGAATTCAAGGACTGCAACGAGCTTCTAGCGACCTTCACTGCCCCAAAGGGGTAAGTAGAGATTTCATAGTCTAGCAATACATACACCCTCCCCCGCCCCCTCTTCTTCACACATACACACAAATGCATATATTATAAAAATCTGGTATGACACGTAGCACACCACACAACTTTCTTTTAACTCCGGTAATTGAAAGTTTTGTTCTGTTTTTGTCACACTCGCCAGATTTTTGAGTCCATATACATTTCAATAAAAAATTCGGGAATGACTTTTTTTGTAAAAAAACATTTTTTGGAATTTCGTCTGTGTCATTTGTTCTCTTAAATTCATTTACTTTATTTTTATTGACACTTAGAAGTAGGATTTTGTTTTGATTTTTTTTTTCTCCGAACCCCGCGATCCTTGGTATACATGGTAGGTCCGCTACCAACTACACCAAGCCCGAGGGCGAAAATTGAAATAAAAACATATATAGAGAAAGAGAATTGAATTGCATTTATTAAGAGAGAGAAAAAAGTTTATAAAAGTTTCAATTTCGTTTGAAATCTCCCTTTCCATTTTTCTGAATTTATAATTATTAATTTCCCTATAATGTGTATTACAGAGAAAATATTAATTACTATTAGAAACGTTTTTATATATTCTATTGCTTAGTAGTTCTTAATATTTATTGAAATAATAGAAAAGATCTGCTCTTTATTCACTACCTGACTCCCCTTTTATTTAAATAATAAAATGGAATCTTCCACTCTCCCCTCATATTCTCACTATTAATATAATTTAAAAAAGTTGGGTGGGAGACCTCCCCCCACCTTCTTTTTTAATCTTTTCTTTGCTCTTTGCAGTCGATTCCCCCCCTCCTCACTAATTAACCAATCACGGAGTTGTATTCTTTGGCGCCATGATACACCTGCTATTAAGTGAAGACAAGACGCTTGAGCAGATCAGTAGAGAGGGGACCTTGACCTAGCAATGTCTCCGCGCTCGTTTTGTTAAGGAAACCGAAGCTCTCTCATTTGACCGGCAGCCATGACGCCAGCCAGCACGCTCCGCCGTTCTCTCTCCTTTCTCAATCGTTTTGCTTAGGTATTTCGATTCAATATTACTTATTATTTATTTATTATACACTTTAAACATATAATCTTTATAAATAACATAAAAATTTAACAATTCCTCAATATCTTTGTTGAACCATATATGAGTGCATGCCATCGGTTAATATTATATTCTTTGCTCTCTTACTTATTGGCAATTTCACATGTGCATTTTATTTTATCCGTTTTTTTAAAGTCAGATTCTTTCATATACCATTTCAAACATGTATTTTTCGAGTTCTTTTCTCTCTTTGTCTTTAATTAATCTCTCTCACCATCGCTAATATAATTCGAAATTACTAACTAAAGAAATGAATATTTTTTAAAATACTGAGATGTTTTAATTAATTCTAAATGAATATAGTACTTGAAAGTGAAAGGCATTTTCCTTATTCTAAGCCTATAGTCTCGATCATACTTGTTCATATATTATAATATAGGGCTATATGAATGTCTTATATTTAAATTATATTTGAAGGGTGGAACTTTTTAATTTTGAAATGAAATGAATGCACAATAATTTACAGTGATTTTAGCCCTTTGAGTATAACGTTTCGATAGAGATTCTAGCTTCTTAATGTCTTTTAGATGTTATGAAAGACTTACATTAAAATTATCTTCTCCCTCATAAAATATTAAAATAATATTTAACATATTTTATGACTATATTACTTTACTAGTCAAACAAGTACCATCATGCGTTTCCTTTGTACTGTCTTCGAATACTTAATCATTCCTTGTTGCCTCGGTTAGACTAAAGATATCGGGTTCAACTTCTGGGATAACTTGATTCATTAGTAGGCCCAACTTGTAAAAACTGAATCGAATATTTTTTTAAATAATCATACGAATTAGTCTCCAAAACAAGTTAACTGAGAAAAGCGAAAAAGTAAATCAGCAAAGTACTAGTCTTTGGCCGATTTTGCTCAAATGCTTAGTGTTGCTTGCCAAGGTACTGAATAGGCCTACAGGTAGAAATTTAAATCAAATTTGGATAAAAAAAAATTTTTTATTTATAGTTCGTCAAACCAAACTTTTTCTTTTATTTAATAGATTTGCTAATATTTCGATTCCATATTTCTATTTTCATTAGGAATTACAAAGAATTAAATAGGCCTAACTAGTAAACCTCTAAAATTATATTCCTTGTATCTTATTAATGCATTCAAAGAGGAAAAGCATTAATTTTGTTTGAAAATCTTTCATTTCACCTGCAGGTCACAACTTGTTTAATTTCTCTTGTCTTTTGCATTATATCTCCATAAAAGACTTATTCTAAAAACGCGCATTCTTTTAAATTAATATTTTTTATTACCTTAATTATTCATTACCTTAATAATACATTTATTCATTTATTTATTATTACCTTATTATCAAAATAAAATGAACAGCGTTTAGGAAATGATTAGTTTTATTTCTTTATCAACATTTCTTTTAATTTAGATAATATATATTTTATTAAATCACATCTTCATCTTAATAATTAAATTATTTTTTTCTAATTTCAATCAATCAATTGCTCTTATCTAAACAAATGCAATTCAAGTTACTTTTATTTTTCTAAATTTATTCTAAGCTTTATAACTTTTTTTTCCAAGGGAATATTTTTGCTATTTTTTTAAAACCATGGGTTTTTACCATGGTAAAAATATTTCACGATTCATATAAATCATGTGATCCAGGCAAACTATTACTTTCTCTTACCTCTATATACCGTATGTCAATATATATAGAGCAGTGGTTTCCAAACTGTTGTTACAACCAGGGCCGTGCTTAGGGGGGGCGACGGGGCCTTCGCCCAGGGCGCAAATTTTGAAGGGGCGCAAGTGCAGATGAAAAAAATTTTGGTCGGGGGCGCCACACGGGAAAAAATTTCGGTCCGGGGGCGGAAAAAATTAGCGTCTCTAAAAAAAAGGTAAAACATTTTTCCGGACGGGAAACATTATTGTGACAATGTAAAAAATATATACAAAGGGCGCTAAAGGACTAACTTGCCCCGGGCGCTAAATAACCTAGGCACGGCCCTGGTTACAACGCCTCCCTTAAAAATATTTAATCATATGACACCTCCCCCCTCCTTCATTTTGTAAAATAATACAAAAACAAACATTTTTAATGCTAAAAAATATAAAATTATATTAAAGCGGAGTAAAAAAAAAAAATTCTTAGTGTAGCCAAAATTATTGTGACGTTTCGGCCGGCCTTCTTAAGAGCCGGAGGGGGAGAATAAATGAAATTTTAATTTCAAAATTAAAATTCCATTTTCTTCATTGTTATTTTTCATTCAAAATTAAAATTTCATTTATTCTCGCCTCCGGTCCTGAAGATGGCCTAGACTAGTGGCCTAAACGTCACAATAAAAATAAATAATTTTGGCTGAGTTTGGAAAACTGCTCCCTGTGGCTAATATTCGCGCCTCCCCTTAGACTAGTCCGCGCCTCCCTAGGGCAGGCGCCTCACAGTTTGGAAAACTCTGATATAGAGAGAGAAAGTATTGGTTTCATGTCAAAGATTCGATGTCGAGATTTTGATGAGGTCCCCCGAGTCCAAAAAAAGTGGTTTTCGCAACATGGTCTGTCTGTCTGTGAACAAAATATCTCCCCTGGAGAGGATCAATCTAGGAATGGTTCATACCCATCCCGGGAGGCTAAAAATATTTTTAGCGCTTTTTGCCCCAATTATGCCAACCAAATATTCGAAAAAATATTAAGTAAATTATCTATTAAATGTGTGTGTATGTGTGTGTGTATATCTATATCTATACTATTATATAAAAGACAAAGTCCGTCTGTATGTCTATTTGTAACGCATAGACTTAGAAGCTACTGGACCGATTTTCATGGAGTTTTTTTTTAATGTGTAGAGAATTTTCCGGGGATGGTTTTAGGCTATCATTATATCAAATTAGGGGTAGGAAACCCTCCTTATCAGAGGTTCACAGATTCCCCATAGGAAAACAGGTACTAACTACTCGCTTTACGAAAAATATATTAATCAAATCTTTAAAATGAAAAATAAAAACTCTTCATCTCTCTAAAAAAAAGTTTTTTTTCGCTCTTCTCCCCTTCCCCCCCCAAATGATTATTTTTTTAATTTTTCACTCGATTTTAATAAAATTTAAAATGACTATTCCCCAGGGTGAAAATAATTGAAAAATGATATTCCAGACCACAGAGAGTTCTATCGGACGTACCAGAGGGGACGCCCTCCCCCCTAAAATTTATCTTTCACTCGATTTTAATAAAATTTAAAATGACGATTCTCTAGAGTGTAAATAATTGAAAAATGGTATTCCAGACCTTAGAAAGTTCTATCGGTCGTAACCCTCTCCCTCTAAAATTTATTTTCCACTCGATTTTCTTATTTCATATTTTTATATTATGGTGCAAAATTAATTAAAATACATTTATCTGGACAACTCTTAGTCATATCTCGAGACGCAGCCCACCAGGGCCTAACGGGGTAGGGTTGCCGAAGGCTACCTCCGCTAGTAGCCTATATACTGTATATAGGGCTATATATGAGTGGAAAACTTTTCCTAATTCTTTCTTTTTTTTCTTTATAGTTTTACCTGCTACGATTGTCTACTTGACTCAAGTTCAGACGCCTTTAGGTGTGCAGAGAGGGCTTGACATTGCTTCAGGGCCGTGTCTCTCCGGCCCTGGATTCCGACAATTTCTATATTTCGGTAAGTAACATTTTTTTCACTAGATTGCTAGAACTCTAAAGGATAGATTCTTAAATAATTTTTCTTTTGCAGGTTTGAGTCTCTCCAGTGCAAGTGTGATCAGTGTTAAGTGTTTATTTTTAAGTGTTAAGTGTTCAGTGTTCAACGAGTGCAATCAACTGGATCAGCTCTACGAGTGCAGGGAGCTTCGATGGATCAGCTCTACGAGTGGAAAGGAGCTTCGAGCGATCGTCAACCCCTCAGGAGGTGAATATTTTATTCTCTAAACATACACACATAAATCCAAAAATATATAAATGATCTTATTCTAATTTCATTTTTTTCTTTTTTTGTTACAGATTCCTGAGGGTCAACAGAACAAAGGTATTAAGCATGGTGCAAGAATTTTGAAGGGGGTAGATTAGATTAGCTTTTATTAGGATGTTGCTTTTTTTCAGCTGACCCCAAATAGAATTAGCTCTTTTTTAAAATCAATCAACAATACATTTTTTTTTTTAAATAGATAATTTGCAGAAATAATCGTTTTATAGAATAAATTAAAAATAAAATAATTTTCATTTTATATTAATTTGCATTTTAAAATTTTGATTTCTAATTTCTTAATTAAATTAAATTTTAATTTCATTAAAAAAGTTTTCAAAAATTTGCTATAAATTTTTATAAAAATCTTTTGCTAAAAATTTAACTTAATTTTTTTTTTTTACATTTTATTAAAAATTAGATTAGACTTCCTCCCCACCTGCGTCGGGAGAGAGGATGTCTCTCTCTCCTGCACCGAGGGACATCATCAACTTGGTACATAGAACTTAAGGTGTTATTTATACACGAATACAAATTTAAATATATTTACTTTTCGATCTATAATTTAAAAATTCATTTTCACACCTTAATTGTAGTTTATTAGTTTAAATATAGAGGGGGAGGGATGCACCATGCCAACGAGAGGGATTTTATTTTTGAAACTGCAGCTACTCAGCATCTGCTCAGCATGAAGCTAATAATGGAGAAATCAACGAGAATATTCTTCAAATTAGGCCTCTGTTGGAGATTCGTCGTTGTTATTAGCTTCAGGTGTCTTCTCTAATCATTAGCTAGTTTGTTTTATTAGGGCTCCCTTGGTTGTATTTGTATTTAGGATCCAATAGAGAGGTAAAATGAATTATATTTTCGTTGATTTGTTCCATGAACAATTCATAAGGAGATGCGGTCAGATCTGATTGAAAGTTTGAGGCCTAGGTTCTCAAGTGTTCTTGTGTTTGCGAAAAGACGTCTTTTTATGACGCAAAGGGAGAGTGTTTTTGTACCTTTGAGGGTGGGTTTGATGGGTAAACGAGAGTCAGGGAGGGATGTCGTTTTTCCAGGGATAGCCTGGATGTAAATAACGCATACCCTTAAGGCCAGGGACAGGCCCGAGGGCCCCGCCGATCTGATGGTGGGGACCGGGTATATACAATTACAATTCGTTCGTATTTCTAATTAGGCTAGGTAGGATCTCTTTCAGCCCCCTGGTCTCTCGTTTACTCGTAATCCAAAAAATCACGTTCATTCTCACTGATATGATTTCTTCAGGCACCCGACTTTCGGGTTTTCGAATTATAAATCACAATTCTTTTTTGAAATTTCGCATATATGCAAATAATAAAAATAATTGCTCGTGAATACATTATTTTTGCTTGAATTATTTCCGAATTTTGTTTTTGTTTTATTTTAAAGAAAAAGAAGTCTTCAAGATTAAGTATTACGCGATTTAATAAGTAAGTAAATTTCATACACATAAGAATAAAATGAGCAAAACTAATTCAAATCTCATATTTTTCAGATGACTTTTATTTCCTTGACGTTGGTACGGTATCCACTCATCGAATTTTCTTGTTTTGGATCTTTTAATTTACACAACAATCAAGAAGATACAAATTAAAGGCGCCCCATATGGAATTTGCTCTTTCGGGGTAGGTACACCACTGTATATTTGAGCTTGTGATGGGTGATTGACAATTTCTGCGCCATTTTTATATTAAATTTCTTACAAACGCGAACTCATTTTTACATTTTAAAATGAATTTTTCTATTTTTGTAAAATGTATTTTTTAAATATTTTATAAAAATACGTATTGTGAAGTGCACATCAAAAAAGAAGTCTTCAAGATTAATTTTTAATGTAAAAGTAAGTAAATTTTCATTAAGTGATATAATCAAAATATGGAAACTAATTTTTTTTTTTTTTTTTTTAGGTAAATTAATTTTGGTGAGGATTGGTGGGCTATAAGGGGAGGAGGAGGCCCAAAACAACAATCTTACGGTTTTTCGGATTTTAAGTAAATTTCATTTTCTCTAGTTATTGATATTAAAATAAAATGAGCTAAACTAATTCAAATTTTATATTTTTCAGATGACGTACTTTCTTGACGTTATTTTTTTCATTTTGGTTAAATAAAAACAAACTTACAATTGTTAGTTAATAATACAAATGGAAGAAATATTTTGCCTTAAGAGTGTATCATTATCATCTAGTGGTATCTACACATCGAATTTTCTTGTTTGGAGCTTTTAATATACACAGTAAGTAAATTAAAGGCACCTTTTTGAAATTTGACCTTTTAGAGTTAGCTAGGCCACTGTTTATTACTTTCTCTTACCTATATGTTATATATATATAGAGAGAAAATATTGGTTTTATGTCAAAAACTCGACGCCGAGATTTGTGTCGAGATATATTTAGTTTCTATCAGTATAAATCCTAGCTCAATTTCTTCATGTTTAAAATTGAACCCTAAAACGGCGGGATGGCCTGGCCAACAGGCAAAAAAAAAAAATAAAAAAAAAAAATTGAACCCAGACAGACAGACACACACACAGACAGACAGACCATGTCGCGAAAACCACTTTTTTGAATTCAGGGAACCTCAAAACGTGTATATCCATTAAAATCTTGACATCGAATCAATACCTTCTCTCTATATATAATATATTAACATATATTCTCTCTATATATAATATATTAACATATATAGAGGTAAGAGAAAGTAAAAAACTATAATTTAATTTTTAATTGTCAACGTTTCGGTCACTAAACACGTTCTACTTAGCACCGAAACGTCACAACTTCCATTCAATTTATTTTTTAATTGCCAACGTTTCGGTCGCTAATAGCCATCTTCATGTCGGCCGAAACGTTGGCAAAAAAATTGGTCAGCAGTTTTGATGTTAGGTTATTCGTTTTTTTTTGTTTTTTAATTGTCGAAGTTTTGACCGATAATCACCACCTTCTTTGCGCCTGAAACGTCAAAACTGCCATCTAATCTTTTTTTTTTATTTTCGACATTTCGACCACCAATTACCACTTTCATGGCGGCCAAAACGTCGGCACAAAAAAATAAAAATTAGATAACAATTTCAACATTTTGGCGCTAAGAAAGTTGTGACCGGAACGTCGATATTTAAAAAATAAACAAATGTTTTTATTTAATCTTCTGTGTGCTGCGTTTCTCGTATCCGATTAAACCTTGATGTTTGCTAGACGGTAGACCACCCATATGACCAATCCTCTAATTAATTTTCCGATTAATTTATCAGCAATATTTAATCGAAATCATTATCATCAGGGTGGCCTTAGAACAAAACACGAACTTTATTATGCAATTAATAATAAGAAGAAGTTCAAAAAATTTTGATAAAATTCTTAATTGATATACTGTACTAATTCCTTTATAGAAAGTCGATATGATTTCTCAATGTGTGTCATTATTTTATTCAGTTTGAAAATAATCATTACATCAAAAATAGGGAAGGTATTTTAAAACTTACACAAAAATAATAACTAAGGTAAAAGGATGTTTTTCCAAGAATTTACTTAGGAAGGTCATTTCTCTGGTCATTATTAATAGTGCAGGTTCGTTCATAATTCATCCTAAATAACTAGAGCATTCATTGCCTTCTACGGTTCCAACTTACTTGTCGATTTGAATATTCACTTGTCTGTTGAGACAATTTTTCTAAATCGGGAATACGGGACAAATCCGCTAGCTTTTCAAAAATTTTGGACTGTCCTGAAAAAATCGGAATGGTCTGGTCACCTTATTTGTTTATATAATTTTTTTTAATTATTTTTTGTAACGTAAATTATGGTTTATTTTTATTTAAATTATACCAGTAGACCAATTGAGGTGTGGTGATGAAGCAGTTATTTTATTTAATAACTTTTTTCCCTATTAAATAATTTCTCCTGTATATTGCCCATTTAATATGATGATTCTATATCACTGGGGTCGAAATATTTACAAATAAACGGATAATACGCAAAAGTATTTATTTTTTGGCCGACGGTTCTTATAATTAAATTTATCATCCTTAGGACCATCTACAAACAATTCAACTGTATGTTTTTTATTGGTGGGCCAAGCGATTTGGGAATCCAACCCAGGATCTCCAGTCTTTCTGGGGCGTCGGTATGCTATCCATAGCACCCCAAAAAACCAGTCTTTCCCCCTAGCAGCTAATTTTGTCATTGTCCGTGTAATAATTAGAAAATTTTTTTTTTTAAATATAATTCACAGTTGAATCAATCTTAAATTTAATTAAATTCTCATCTAATTATGTAATTATAGATTAAGTAGAATGAGAATAAAAAAGAGAGAGCAGCTAATTATTATTTCGTTTATTTATTTCTTCTCATTGTTAGACCGAAAAGTCAACAATTATTTCGTTTATTTCCTCTCATTGCTGGACCGAAACGTCAACAATTATTTCGTTTATTTCCTCTCATTGCTGGACCGAAACGTCAACAATGAGGGAAAATAAACGAAATAATAATTTAATAAAAATTGGTGGAAGATTATTGTGTTTTGGTTCAGATGTAGCTAAACAAGAATAAAACAATATGTTTTTTATGTAGAATTTATTGGCTTGCGACTGCAGCTGCAGTTTCGAGGTCACACCCCTCATCTTCAGGCCTATGAACAGAAATTAATTTTTTAGGTATCAGATAGCAGAGGCGTAGCCAGAAATTTTTGATGGGGGGTTCCAGAATTATTTCTCCCCCCCCGACTAATAGGGCAGTAGTAAGGCGTCTAATGAAATATATGACTAGTCACTCCGTCCGCCTTCGCTTCGCCCCCTCGCCCCCTTGGACCCCCCTCAGACGGGCTCGGACCCGCCCTTTCTTAATTAAGTGCCGCAATTTTTCGTTAAACTCGTTTCAGGAAATAAAAAATACAACCCTGACATCTTAAAGAAATTTATATATCGGCCTATAATAGCAGAGTGTTTGTCTGTTTGTTTCCCTTGATCCGAGTCCCATCTCAGATCTCTTTAAGAAAAAAATTAATAAATTTATTTATATAATAATTAATAAAAGTGTAAAATGGCTGTTATTTATTAATCTTAAGGAAGGTAGATTTGCAGCCAGGAGAATAAAAAAATTATTTTAATTTCTTTTGGTCGACGTTTCGGACGCCAATCGCGTCCTTCTTCGGGACCTGCAGTCACCAAACATTTATTGAAATTACAATTGCTTTACACAAAAAAATATATAACATTCTCTTTTTATAAATAAAAAACATTATTTCTTACCAAAGATTGTTAAAAAGCACACATGGATTTTGTTGTTTTAAAATATTTGAACAATATTGACAAAGGCATCTTTTTGTGTACGAGAAGTGCGTTATTTTTTCCCAATTGAAGCATTTATAATATAACGTGACGTATTAATTAAAATAGTATAAATTTAGAAATTTCAATCGGATTAAATAAGTTGAATTCAAATAGAGAATCTTTGGTAAGAAATAATGCTTTTTATTTATAAAAAGAGAATGTTGACTAGGGACACGAAAAAAGTATCGACACTTACTGGTATCGATACTAGTACTTTTTTTCGATACTTTACTCATATGAGTACTTGATTGCCGGTATCGAATGAGTAGTACTCATTCAAATATAATTTTTTTTTTTTTAAGTTTTTTCGACATCTTAGGTCATATAGACAGACTTTAAACGTAATACAAATATTTTAATTACAATTCTGCCACAGAATATCGCATATTCTTTTATTTTTTTTTTTTCTCTGAATATTAATAGCAAGTTAACTGAAGGTCAATATTTGTGGGATATACTTTATTTATGGAGGGAGAAAAAAAACCGAAAAAGTTTCCTATCATAGAAAAAAAACATGTTGACATATTGTAAACTCAAGCCAAAAAATTTTAATAGAAAAAAATATGCTCTAAAATAGCTCTTATTTTGAATTTTCAAGATTTTTTTAAAAACTTAAAAAATTCGATTTTTCTAAATTTTTACGGCACGTCAAAATTATTGGGCTGAAACTTAATATGAATTAAAACTATCTGCATATTTTTAAGGGGGTGTCATCTTAAAAAAATCTTGAAAATTCAAAATAAGAGCCGTTTTAGAGCACATTTTCTATTAAAATTTATTTTTCTCTATATCTGTAAGAGGGTGCTTGATGGGAAAAAACTTAAATGATATTTGAATTCAGCATGAAAAATACTTGTAGAATTTCATATCTTTATTCTTGTGAAAGAAAAAAAAGTTATTTTTGTCGACCAGTGAAAATGGACACTTTTATTTTGGCGAAATCCGTATTTTGGTTGAGAAAGCCCCGTCCTCCTGGTGCTCATTACTTTGAGGAAAATGCCAGTATACCTCTTTGATCTTCCGTTAGAAAAAAAGAAAAAATACTCATACTTGAAAAAATATTCGATACTTGGTGGTATTGATACTTTCCTTTCGATACGATACCAAGCACAAGTATCGATACTTTTTTTCGATTCCACATCCCTAACTGCAGGTCCCGAAGGACACGAAAAGTCAACCCAAGATAATATAATTTTGTATTTTTTGGCTGCAAATCTACCTTCCATAAGATTATATAATAATTTTTATTATTTTTCATTTGAGAGATTTAATCAATTTTAATAAGCTTTAATTTTTTATAAAGCAAGATAAAAATCAATTTTTTTCAATGGGAAATTCTGAATTTTCTCGAATTTTTTGCTTTTTTTTTAAGCTACAGAAAATTATTGTATTTTTTTGTTTTATAGAGCTTAAATATCTAGTCATGGCTTGGGTCCAATGGCGGGGGGGGGGTAGAACCCCCAAATCCCCCCCCCCCCCGTGGCTACGCCTATGCAAGGGCGGATACAGGGGGGGGGTAAAGGGGTTAATTACCCCCCCCCCCCCCCGAGATTCGAAAAAATACCTTTTTTTCGCAAAAAAATTTATTTTGAATGTAAAATTTTAAAAATTAATACTTAAAAATTTGATGTGTATTTATATTCTGGCAAACAAGTACAGAATGCGCTTTTAAATTACCGAAATTAAAAAAAAATAGTGTGCTGTGCGACGAGTCACACCAGATTACCCCACCCCCCCCCCGAGAAACACCTCTGGATCCGCCCTTGCGCCTATGTCAAATAGTAACTTGTCTTTTTTGTTTTTTTATATTATTATAAAGGCTCTCAAACAGAAACATTGCGAATCTTGGCAACATTGCAGCGGCAATATTCCAAACTAGCAATATTGCTGTTTGAGCTGCAATATTGCATCAATGTTGCCGCAATATTGTCAACATTGAGCAAGATTGCAATATTCCGTGCTGTGTGGGTATATACATTTTTTTGTATAATAAATAATAATTGCTGGACCGAAACGTCAGCAATGAGGGAAAACAAACGAAATAATAATTAGCTGCTCTTTCTTTTTTTATTCTCATTCTACTTCATTAATACAACTAACTATAAAAACTTCAAATACTAATTATAGATAAATGAGATGACGTATTGACGTCGAAATGCGCATAAGCTAAAAGTAAAAACCTTTAGTGTTATTTATTTATCTATAATTATAATTAGATGTGAATTTAATTTTTTTTTAAACTTTTTTTTTGGTTTAATTGTTCTCCCACCTCACCTGCTTAATAGTCGATGTTTAATGTTAGGATTTAAATTTACCCGACCCTATTTATTTCAATTGAGTGGAATCCAATTCAAATGAAATAAATTTCTCGTCTGGGGATGCGAATCCTTAACCTTTGACACCAGAAGCTAATGATCTACCTCTGAACCCATAGGTCAAGGGTTTATCGTAACTTAAATAAAAAAAAAAGAAACGAAATTGCATTTTTTAAAGGAGAATAGTCAAATAGACTGATAAATAATTGTATATCAATTTAAATTCAAAATAAACCACAACCTATGTTAATTATAAGTATATGAAAAAATGTCATAAAATCCGCTCTTTAATGATTATCGATTATTTTCGTTAAAAAAAAATTTTTTGAGAAAAAAAAATATTTGGCCTTTTATTTGATTTAAATAAATATTTGTAAAATGGGGGTAGAGTTTAATTTAAAGCTTTTGTATGATTCTCTCTGTAAATTTATTATTTGTGTTATTCTTTGTAGTGAATGTTTTTGGAAAATCAAATATTTTAATCTTTGTACTAATCTAAATTGAGCTCGGATTTTGATGGAAATCAATTAAATGTTTAAAAGCATACACAGTAAAATGATTGACGATATTTATAATCAGCTTACTATCATGACTTTATTTTTAAAATATTTTGATAATTCGTGAATTTTTAGTTAATTAACCCATTAACTAATCTGATGCTTTGTAGATCTACCAGAAACTATTATCATTTGCTAGAAAATCCAGAGGAGTGACGATAATTCTTTGGGAACAGTAAACATTTAGATATTAATGAATATATTTGGAAAATTTGTCATCTGCTGGCCAGAGCTGTAGACAGAAAATTATTTTGGGTTGAACCACTTTAGGTGGTTACGTCTAAAATAAAATGACCACATATCATTCGAGAGGAGGGGAGAAAATTATTAAACTCCATACAAGGGGGGAGGTAAAGGTAATCCCCCCCCCCCCCCGAGATTAGAGAAAAATATTTTTTTGGGAATTAAATTTTGTTTTTTAATATAAAAATTTGATTTGTTTGATATATTCTGGTAAACAAGTACAAAATCCCCCTTTAAATTACCGAAAGTAAGAAAGAATTGTGTGCTGTGCGACCAGACACACCATATTACCCCCTCCCCCCTGAGAAACTCCTCTAGATCCGCTCTTGACTTCACAAACACTGATTAAGGATAAAATTTGAAATTAGTATTTCGGAAATTTAATTGTTGGCTAATTATTGGCAATAATAGGGATATTCATGTAATTGTGTTATCTTATTTTGTTAAAATCTAGAAACATAAATCTGCTTTTATTATTCCGCAACAATTTCTAGTCTGTCAGTGAATCCGCCATATTGGAAAAATTGAGGTTATGTAGGGTACGTTTATAACCTACAAACCGCTGTCATATTTATTTATTTTCTTAAAAATGGGTGAAAAAAAAATAGAGCAGCTGAAGTAACATCTAAGTAACAGATCGCGAACATGATTTTCAAGATTTAGAAAAATTTGAAGTATGTTGAATATGGGCGTATCTTGGGCGTATCCAGAGGGGGGCAGGGGGCAACTGGCTAGAAATAAAAATAAAAACAATAAATATAAATAAAAAACTGACAAATTCCCGCCATCTGTAAGAAGATTATGTTGTGGCATTTAATAAAATAATAAACTGGATTATATTAGGAAAGTTGCTCCCCTTTGGTTCAAGGGCGGATCCAGAGGGTTTTCTCTGGGGGGGGGTAATCTGGTGTGACTCATCGCACAGGCCACTATTTTTTCTTAATTTCAGTAATTTAAAGGCGCATTCTGTACTTATTTGCCAGAATATAAATACAAATCAAATTTTTAAGTATTCATTTTTAAAATTGTACGTTAAAAATTAATTTTTTTGCGAAAAAAAGGTATTTTTTTTTTCAAATCTCGGGGGGAGGGGGTATTTACCCCCTTTACCTCCCCCTGTATCCGCCCTTGCTTTGGTTTTGAACTGGGAATATTGGACATATTTCGAAATTATATGATAAAAAAGAAATTTCCAAATATAACGCTTTTATTTAACAAAATACTTGTTACTTATGTTATTTGTATAACACAGTTGCATGAACACCCCTAATAACACCCCTAATATCAACAAACAATATTTATAAATTAAAGTTAATGGGTTAATCTGTAATAATTTTTTTTTATTTCAAATTAATTTTACTTTTATTTAATTATTATAATAATCCATGCAACCCTTATTGTATTGTTTTAAGGAAACATTCATTATTCATTGAACTGCAAAGGGAAAGAAATTAGGATCGGGGGTGTGTTAAGTAAAGCCAAGCAGGAAGGGTGGATTTAGGTGCGAACAAGCTTGTAAAAGGGTATTTTAATTAATAATATTTTTAAAAACAAATAACATATATTCTCATCGTTGTATACCTATAGTCAAATATTATTTCAACTCTTATTTCGATGCCTCCTAAATTCCCGAATAGGATTCAGATCAGGTTTTTTTAGACCAAAATTTCTCAATTTTTCCCTTTAAATATCCAAATAACGCCTTTGTTTCTTATATAGTATATGAATGAATATCTCAATTAAATCGTAATCTTTTTTTTGTGCAATAAGTTTCCAAATAATAAAATTTCAGTAACATTTTGAGTGTATCGTCCAAATTATTGTTAGCCCTACTCCTTTTTTTTGTTTTACGCTATAAGAATTAACATCATCAACATATTTGGGAGCCCGATTATCACCATTCCATCCCTGTAATTTTTAGATAATCGTCATTGAATTTGATTTAATTATTTCAACTAAAAGAATTCATAGATTTTAATATTCTCCCAATATGGAAGAAATCGTAACTTCAACAATGAAAAAGTCAGAAAGTTATAAGAATTTTGGGACTAAATTTTCTTTGAAAATATAAAATTTAATTTTGAATTCCAAAAAATTAATGAAGTAAATCGTAGCTGTTGATGATTCATGAACTTCCAAGAATTGAGCTTCTATTTTAAATAAAAATTATTTATTTGTGAAGTTTTTTGGTATAGATTTCTCTTGCCATCTTCAGCCTTAAAAGTTAGAAAATATTACACATTCGTTTTATAAAATTATTTAAATACAGTTAACAATCAAGATAACGCCTATTGAGAATCATAGGGGCGAAGTTCGAAAATTTAGTTTTTGAGTTAAACCTACGAAACCTTGCCAAAACGTCTTCTCTTTTGAGTGCCAAAATGGCGAAAATATATTTTCATTCTTTGTTATTGATTCTGGCCTATTGATTTGTTGCCCGGATTTATGTTTATTAAACTTTCAAACGCGTTTTCTCGAATTGTTGAATTTGGAAATTATGATTTGTTTGATTTGATTAATTTCTTGTTTTGTGAAGCATTTTTGACTGTTGAGTTCGACCTACTCATTTAAGAGATGGATTCTTTGTTAACGGTCTTTCAGAGGACGGCACCTCTCAGCAACAACTCTCTAGACCACCCAAAATATAAGTAGAGTGACAATTTTCTGGTTATATATATCTCCAATATATTAAATATAAATAAATATTTTTGGAAAGAAAATTTTTAAAAAGTCGATAATAATTGTATCTTACACTATCATTGGAATGTATTATCTGATTATTAGTATCATTATACGTAGAACTAAATCAATCCAAGAACTTTTCAGATGCATCAGGACCGAAGCCTTGGCAGGGGTGGACTTCTTTGAGGGGCGCCAAATTACAAATTTAAAAATTAATTAAACCCTTATTTTAACTTCCTATACTATTATTAAAAGATCGCGATTGTTCTATCTTTAAAAGATGATTCGAATTAAATTATGTATATTATAAAAAAATAGAAATTTTTTTCGATTTTTTTAAAATATAAAAAAAGGGGAAAATTAATATAAAAAAAAAATAAAAACCAAAAAAATATTTTATATTTGAGCGTACAATGAGAATGATTTATTATTATTTTTTTTATTTATTAATAAAACATTTATTTTAGGTGTGTGGGTTTTTAATTTAAACATTCTCTCTCTGTCTGTCTCTCGGTATCCATTTTCTTTTTATATTTATGTAAAAATATTTTTTATAACAACGATATTATTGATTTAGGATAAAAACAATACGATTCCTCTCTTGTGTGACACTGTTGGTAAAAAGTCGTTTTTTCTCCGTTATTTTAATAGTAAATGCTACCATTCTCTCATGAAGCCATTGAAAAAAAAAGAAAAACAATTTTTTATAAATTTTATAAACCAAAAAATCAACATCCTTAAGGGTAGATCAAATCCTAATATAAATTGTATCTGTAATGGGGAAGATACTTTATAAGGTGAATATATGAGAAAAGCTTTCAGTAAACATGTGTCGGAAACTCTGCTTTTAATACACATCCACCATTTTTTTTTTAAAACTTCCATCTCTGGACTGATTTTATACGAGACTCGTCAATGTAACAAACGAGATAGATAGATAGGCTCATTAGAAAGAAAACACGATTATAGATTATCTTCATTATATTTTATATAATATATAAATCGAAAATGGGTAACGAAAAAAAACTTGTTAAAAAATCTGGTGGGATCATGACACAGTACAAAATCTTCTCTTACCTTCGCTAATTGAAAGTTATGTTCTGTGCTTGTCACACCAGATTGTTTGCGTGGATATATATTTATTTTCTGGCAGGACAATAGAATTTATAAAATATTTATACGTATTTTGTCTATTTCTTCTGTCTTTCATATGAAGTACAAGAGTACATTGTGCTTCAAACAATTTATGGCTAAATGATTTCAAGATCATCTAAAAGATAATCGATTTATGAATTTTAATAAAAATCATTAGGCCCGCGGGCTTGGTGTAGTTGGTAGCTGACCTTCTATACCAAGAAGCGGGTTCGGATCCCAGGTAGTTGGATGATTTTATTTAAGCCATTTGGATATCAAAAGGCTTACATAAAAAATGCCTGGATCCCCAATAGATATATTCATAAATAACGGTTATCGTAAAAAGTTTCATGGCCTAAGTTGCCGAGAATACTGTGTGTATGTGTAAATGAGTGTGAGTGTTAAAAAAATCACTAAAGGGAATTTGGAAAAAAAAAAAAAGCGAAAAATTTTGAAAAAAAAACCTGAAAAATTTCTATTACGCCGGCCATTCACGATGGCGATTGCACTCCAAAAACTGACCGTGAGTGGGGAAAAACAAATGAATGTCGTGTAGTGAATGGCTGACATCCTTTTGGAGCGATCATGAATGGCCGGCTTTAAAAGGAAGGTATTGAGAAATGCATTTATATTTTTTTCTTTATACAGTATATTTATTCGGCCGACGTTTCGGTTGATTGTTTTTTTTTTTTTTTTTATTAATTATTATTCAGCCGACGCACATAGGAGTATTTGAAGTAAAAACCCGATCAAAATAGAAAAACTCAAAATTGATGCTTCTTTATCTACTATAACCGGTTTATTGGAATCAAGGACGGATCCAGAGGTGTTTCTCGGGAGGGGGGGTAACCTGGTGTGACTGGTCGCACAACACAATTTTTTCTTAATTTCGGAAAATTTTAAGGCGCATTCTGGCCAATTATTTATTATTTTCCTTATATAAGAATATAAATACGCGTACAAATAAAATTTTTAAGTATTAATTTTTAAAATTTTACATTAAAAATAAAATTTTTTTCGAAAAAAAAGTATTTTTTTTTCAAATCTCGTGGAGGGGGGTTATTACCCCCTTTACACCCCCCCAACCCTTCCGGTTCGGCTACCTGGTCATAACATCACTCGGAACCCAGTCATTGTGTCAACTGCTTGTCTTGGTTCTAGGCGCTCTCATTTTCGTTAGTCAGTTTTTTGTGCAAAATGTCTTCATGTGGTGGTCAACAGAAAAAAAACGACTTGAATGTGGAAATTGAAGGTATGCGTCTCTATATTACAGTATATTTGATTCAGTTTAAACGTAATTATCACTGTTTCTTATAAATATCAAAAGTCGCTTTTTTGTACGTTTTTTTTTAAGAAAATTTCAGACAAATTAGTGTTTTTGTTTATGTGTCGCGGCTTGTCGCCTCAAACTTTTTATCTGGGCATAAAGTTTAGTCCTTTAGGATGTAGAAACAAGAAAAATATATCCCCCCATCTCACCCTATATTTTCTTATAGTATTTTTACGTGAACGAGGGACTCCGTTCTTCGGGAGGACATGAAGTTAGTTGAATGAGTCTTTCTTCCATCAAATTCATTTTTTCTTCTATTTTTTTTTCCTTTGAACTCTTTCAAAATATCATAGAACTCCATTCTGGTAATTTTTTAACTCTTCCCAAAGGATCTATAACAAAAGAAAACTAAAATTATACTAAATCGATTTAATGAATTTCTGTTCCCTCGTTCACTTTAAAGTCTAATAAAAAAATATGGGGTGAGTCGGGGTGAAATGTTTTTCTTGTTTCTACATCCTAAAAGACTAAACTTTATGCCCATATAAAAAGTTTGAGGCGAAAGCGACCTAAACAAAAACATAATTTGTCTGAAATTTTCTTTAAAAAAATGTTCAAAAAAAGCGACTTTTGATATTTATAAAAACAGTGATAATTACGTTCAAACTTAATCAAATATACTGTAATATAGAGAGCACCTTCAATTTCCACATTCAAGTCGTTTTTTTCTGTTGACCGCCGCATGAAGACATTTTGCACAAAAAACTGAGTAACAGAAAATGAGAGCGCCTAAAACCAAGGCAAGCAGTTAAAACAATGACTGACTCCGACTGACATTGTGACCAGATAGCCGAACCAGAAGAGTCGGGGGGCTGGATTCCAATAAGCCGGTTATAGTAGATGAAGAAACATCCATTTTGGGTAGCATTAGGTAAACTTTGAGTTTTTTCTATTTTGATCGGGTTTTTACGCCAAATACCCCTATGTGCGACGTTTCGTTGTTTGAACCATCTTCAGAGCTGGAAAAATGTCTTTATGAATGTGTCATAGTGGATTTTATACATTGTCTGAATTATATATGGGTATGGCTCAGATAATGTTTAAAATCTACTATGACACATTCATAAAGGCTTTTGCCAGCTCTGGCATCCGCAAACAAGGAACCGAAACGTCAGCTGTGCAAATTGAATAAATACGGTCGTATATAAAGAAAAAACTATAGCTGCATTTCTCATTTGATGATACTTTCCTATTAATATTACTTCACAGATATAGAATTGGCGTTTTATCAGAAAAAGTACAAGTATCGTTGGGTTATTTCAGAGTTTCCCAAAGTGTGGGTCGCGACCCGGCACTGGCTCGTATAAAAATTTTGCCGGGTCGCGAAAAAAACTTGTAAAAACACAACAAAAATGTTTTTTACATATTATTTTTTTTTACATCCGTAAGACTACTAGGAATAGTGGCAAATAGGTGTTTATTCTAAGGTGGTCCTTATTTTGGACTTTTTCGATTTTTTCCGGACGATAGTCCCATATAGAAAAAAATTCCTGCCAAATTTCAGCTCTTAATATTAATATTAATCCCCCACGACAGCCAAAGTTTTAAATGAAAATAACATGCGAAAAGTTCTTTTGTTTTTTTTTAATTTTGTAACTCATCAATGGAACAACTTCTTGGTAAGACCATAACATATTCCTATAGGAAATTTAACGCTCTACAAAAAAGTTCTCCTGTGATTTTTGGGTTACTCTACTGGTTTAGAAGATATTCGAGGTTAAAGTTGAAGTTATAGTCAATTTTCGTAGAGCGTCAAATTTCCTATAAGAATATGTTATTGTCTTACCAAGAAGTTGTTCCGTTGATGAGTTACACAATTTTAAAGACACAAAAGAACTTTTTCCATGTTATTTCCATTTAAAACTTTGGCTACCGTGAGGCCCGGGTTAATTTTAATTAATAATTAAGAGCTGAAATTTGGCAGGAATTTTATTTTATATATTTGTAAACGATTTAGGACTATCGTCGAATAAGTCCAAAATAAGGGCCACCGTAGTGAAGGCCTATTTGTACTCCTAGCTTAAAACAAACTAACTAATAACTTGATTTTTTTATTAAAAAATAAAATTTGTTTTATAAATAAATGTTTTTTTTGTTTTCATAAGGTAAATATAGATCTCGAAAAATTTTAAAACCTCTGCGGTCAAAAAAGTTTGGAAAACGCTGGCCTATTTTATTTAAAATCTTATTTTCGCTTGTCCGGGAGGTACCTAACTTGAATATAAAATTTCAAACTCAGAGTTCCTTGATTTAAATTGAAAACAGACACACACCCACACAGAGAGAGAGAAAGCGAGACCCACTTTTTTGAACTCAGGGGACTTTAAATCGTTTCGTCAAAATCGAATTTTTGACATGAATAAATATATTATAAAAAAAACTCCAAGAAATAAAAGTTTTATTAATAAAAGAAAAAAAAAACTACCATGCGATTGGAATGTGGTGATTATATAGTCGAAAGTATATATTATCAAGGAGAGTTCGTTTGGTTGGGAAGATTGGGTACCTGACTGGCGGTAATCCCGGAAGTGCAAGACGGGGTGGGCAGCGATCTCTTGCGCATATCCCGGTAGGGTGATAGTAACCCCGGGTTGAGGTAGGGTGACTCCTGGGGTGAGGTCGTATGACTGTCGTATTCGCCCCCCTCCTGCTCCACCACCTGGTCCTGATCCTGTTTCTTGTCCAGATGCACCTGCTTCATCTTCATCATCGGTGCCACCTGACTCCTCGACGACAATCAACGGCTCACTCGGTCCGACAGATAGTAGAGGTGTATATGAAGCACGACGAAGAGCTAACCCAGCGGCCGACGGACCTATTAAAAAAAAAATGATGTGTTAACTGACTAGAAGACAAAACTCGTTAAAAATATAGGAGAAAAACGTAGGGGAGAGCGGGGCTATTTCGTATAGTGAGGCTAAACCGTACAGTCCACCGAAAGTTCCACCGAGCGCATGGTGTACCTCGGATTATTGTGAAAAACATGTTTTGGTGAATTTTCTTTTAATTTTGAGCCAGTTTAAAATAAGAGGTGACTGGAGAACTTTTACTTATAAACTAGTTTATATGAATTCATAAGAAACTACTCTTCTTCAGCTATCTTTTGATACCAAGTGATAACAAGTTAGGGCTAAGAATTTTGAGGTTAGGACATAAAACCGCCGCAAGCTACGTGATGGGGCTAAACCGTACAGAAACGTTAGAGAGAAAAAATCAAACATCGTGAAGAAGATTGTAAAAAGTAAAGCTCGAGTGAACTCTAAACCAAAGAACACAAGTTTCAAGACAAGGGGTTCTGTAAAATCAAGTAGCCGAAGAAAAATTAAGTTTGAAGATGATGGTTCAGGTGCTGTATGTGCGCAGGGTGGGTGGGTCCATTCGGCTTGCAGTGCTGCAGAGCCTGCTGATAAATTCGTTTCTGATTTTTGTTTAAACAAATAAATTTAAAATTAATTAATTAATTTATTTTTTTCATTTCTTTTATCCTTTCATGTTATTTTCTTAGTTGTACGATATAGCCCCTCCCGTTGTACGGAATAGCCCCAACCTCCAGGGCTAATCCGTACAAAGACACATTTTTTTGAAATTAATTAAAAATACTTATCAGTGGCATAATGTCAATTTCTTTGTTTGTAGTGGGTAGCTAATGAACTAAATTACATGTTGTTTTATTTTCTCATAATTTTAACTCAAAATTCTCTCCAGCTACAACTATTCTCCCTTAAGTGTACGGCAGAGCCCCGCTCTCCCCTATAAAAGAAAAATAGACAACTTTCTCGCTATATAACTATTCAAGCAACTTCGTTGCTTATTTTATTAATTATATAATTAAATTAATTATATCTCGTAATATTTTATGAAATAACGAAGTTTGAAATCTTGAAACGCAATTTTTTTTTTCCATTTCTTATGAATAACTTCTGAACGGATAACAGTGAACGGATTGTCATGAAATATGCTCCAGGTTTAGAGGCTATCGTCCTAATTATTACGTATGAAAGGTAAATAAAATACACTAGGTTATGTGTTTTAAGTTTTTTTTTATTAATTAAAAATAACACTTAATTCGTATTTCGACATTACTATCATCATCAGAAGTGGTTTTCTAAAATGAATACATCGTGAAGTTATCTACATTAAATACTATTATTTATTAAATTGATACTGGCGACCGTTGGCACTAGTTGAAACATATTTAAATAGGTGTACAATTGAATTTAAAATTGTGTACAATTTATATTACCTACTATTATTTATTATTATTACTAGTATTTAATGTAGATAACTTCACGATGTATTCATTTTAGAAAACCACTTCTGATGATGACAGTAATGTCGAAATAAGTGTTAATTTTAATTAATAAAAAAAACCTTGAAACACATAACCTAGTGTATTTTACCTTTCATATATACATAATGTTTAAACTTGAGCCTACGATAGAATTATTATGGCTGAATTTCAAAAGAATTGGTTCAAAGGAAGCTGAGAAAACCGCGAATTACAATAATAATTTACCGGTCCCTAAGGTCCGATTAACTTCCAGTTTCAATACCTTCTTTGGTCCACTTAGGACTACAGATTTGCCAAATCTTATCCTAATCCGATGAATAGTTCCAAAGATATAAGCAAAGAAGCCTATCACACACATATTAAAGTTGGAACTGAAAAGCCTTGGGCCGGACAGGGGTACACCTCTGTACCGGTATATTTATTAATTTATCCCCTTCACAGAGATCCTTATTGAAAATTTGACATTGTGTTAATTTGATTTATTTAGTAATTTCATTTAACATTTAATCCCTCGGATTAGTTAATTCGAGCGACGTCCCATATCGCCTTGTTAGATATTTGACCAAGTGGAAAAGTGGCCAATTTAAAATATGATGGATGAAATATGTATAATAAAAATATTTATTTATTTTTTTTCACTCAACATTTATATAAACAAAATTAATTTCCCCTCCTCTTTTTCTACGCATTTAACCCGGGATATATGTTCCTTTTTCAGACATTAAAATTACATTAGTGTGGGTTTTTGTTAAAACCCCTGTTTTTGATTATTTATTTGCTCATGTGTATTAAACGTATCCATTTAATAATATCCAACTTTGTTTAAAGTTACACAAAAGAGGATTTTATGAGTATTATTTGCAAATATACAGTAGCTATTTTATAAAATGTTTTTTTTTTTTTATTCATCGTATATATAAATTCAAAACAACCATTTTATCTTTATTTTTATTTTCTCTTTTTAAGACTTGGATATATTTTATTCTAAGATTAATGCAAGTTTAGATATAAAAGCTATCTTAAAATTCGCCTAAGTGGTGGGGGATAAACTCAAATTAGAAGTAAATTTTTCGGTAGTACTAATGGAAAACTACTTTTTTTATAAAGTATTTAAGGTGTTTTACTGTATAATACTCATAATACTCAGTATAATACTCAATATTATACAGTAAAGTAATGCTCATAATACTCAGTATTATACAGAAAAGTACCTTAAATACTTTATAAAAAAAGTAGTTTTCCATTAGGGAGCGTACAAGTATTACGTAACGCAATTTGGGGGGGAGGGGGGGGTCTCATAAAACGTTACCATGCGTTACAGGGAGGGAGGGGGGTTGAACAACGCGTTACATAACTGGTATTTTAGCGACTTTCCGATACTTCGCGCAACATAATTGTGACTTTTAGATAAAATTGCCACTAGAGCGTTTCGTAACGTCTAGGGGGAGGGTCCAGAAAAATGTTACGGCGCGTTACATGGGGAGAAGGGGGGGTCAAAAATCTTCAAAAATTGCGTTACGTAATACTTGTACGCTCCCTTAGTACTACAGAAAAATTTACTTCTAAAAAAAGTATTGCAAATTCCAATAGCTAATCCAGTAGCTAATAAGTAAAGGAAATTGAACTGCAGAATAAATAGAAACGATTGGAACAGAGCTGTAGCCATATTGGAACACAAATCCAGAAGGAGGATTTCCCATCCCCTTTCTCGAAATTCCGAAAAATTATAAATAGAGAAAGATGGTGTTTTTTTTAAACTCTCATACTTTTTTCTCATTCCCACTCACACTCATACACATATTCACACAGTCATTTCGGCAACTCAGGCCATATAAGACTTTGACGATAACCGTTGATTAATTAATATTAATATATTTAGGGTCAAGGCATTCTTATTTAAGCCATTTGGTATCCAAATGGCTTAAGAACATGGTATTAAAATTTAATATTGAAAAAATCCCGCATGCCCGGATTTGAACAGGGATCTTCTTTGTAGAAGCCGACAACCTAGCACGCTACACCAGCGAGCCCCCCTTAAATTTGTTTTGTTATTGCTTTGTAATATAAAATTTGACTTGTGTTTGTTTAGACCTAGCCACCGAGGGCTTGTGTATCAAAAACAAATATCTCTTTAAATATATACTAAATTGGAAATACTGTCCCACCTTTGTCTAGAGAGTTTCAATATTTAGTTACTTAATAATTATAATCTGAATTTATTTAGCCTCGATTGTTTCACTAAGGGATTTAGTACAATCCGATTAATCCTTTCATATCAAAACAGATCTTTGACAAAATCCTATCTCTCGTCACTCATGACCCTAAATAAAAAATAAATTTGATTTTTTTCCCACAATTTCATCTTTCAAAAGGTGAATATTTTAACAGTTTCTTTTTAGAGATTTCTTTGACCCTTTTATCTTTTATTTTAGTAAAATAACTTTCAATTGATTGAATCCTAGGGTGTATGAGAGAGTCAGCTAGCTCCATTTCTCCTGTTTACTCAAGTGCTTTCATGTAGGGATTCACACGCCTCGAACCTTCTGACTTTTAGTTTCGCCTCTCGCCTTCAATTTACATTAATTTCCAAACTCTAAGAGAATATTTACTTTTATATATTAACTCTTGATATTTCCAATTTAGGCTGTTTTGGATTATTTAATTAGTACTTGTACTATCGGCAATATAAGATATGAGAGGCCTAATTACGGAGATAACATGACTTCATTTACATATTTCAATCTATATTTATATAATAGTTTATATTTACACTGCTTTTTGCAGTCTAATTAATCAATTATTCTCAGAAATGGGCAAAATCCTTTAAAAAGGATTAACGATCCGATCTGGCTGCTGGAAAAAGATCCGACAAACTCTGGGGATCCGATCCGATTTAGAAAAAGGTTCGCAGTTTTGATCCTCAAATACAGATCCGCGATCCGAAAATACAAACCGGACTTGATTTTTAGGCGTTTGGATAAATCAAAAGGATATACTTTTATTAAAAAGTAAAAAAATGATTGTAAAAAATCCAGAAGTGCTAATCTTTGGAAAAGGATTAGCGATCAGATTTTAGATCAAGAGAACAAAAATAATTTCGATCCCGATCCTCCCCAAAAAAAGGTTTTCGATTCAGAACGGATCGAATTTTACTTTCTCTTACCTATGTATATATGTAATATATATTTAGAAAGTATTGGATTCATGTCAAAAATTCGATGTCGAGATTTTGATGGATCTTCACGTTTTGAGGTCCCCTGAATCCAAAAAAGTGGTTTTCGTGACATGGTCTGTCTGTGTGTGTGTGTGTGTCTGTGTTCACTTTTAAGCATGAAGGAATTAAGCTATGAGGCTGAAATTTTATATTTAAGTTAAACACCCCCGGGACCGGAAAAATAAGCTTTTAATCAAAATCGGCCAAAGAGTACTAGTACTTTACTGATGTACTTTTTCAGTTTTTTTCGATTTTCTCAAAATTCGCTCTAACGATTTTGATTAAAATTCAAAAATCAATTATTTTTTAGATGCTCTTTCAAATGTATATTCTCGTTTTGCCCTCAAAATTGTTTGAAGCACACTTTACTCTTGTGCTTCATAGGAAAGATAGGAGAAATGGTTGCCATGGTAACAAAATATAAATATTTTCCCATACTTATAAATTTTACATCTGAATTCAAATATTCCCTACTGCCGGGAACTAAATACATGTCGACACAAAAAATCTGGTATGACAAGCACAATACACAACTTTCGATTACCGAAGGTAAGAGAAAGTTGTGTGCTGTGCGCCAGTCACACCAGATTTTTTTGGATTTAAATTCAAAAATATTGCGATCCTGCCCATCTCTGGATATAATAAATTTTAGGCTTACAAAGTTCTTGAATAAATTTATATCAATTATAAAGATGAAGAATCAACCAAAAGAAATATAATTTTAATTTTTTTCACTTTTCGAGGACAGGACGATTTTTTTTTCTGGTCTTGTGGTCATATAATGTTTTCAATGAACTCCGTTTGTTACTCTAGTTTATAATACTGTTGTTCCAAAAATTTTAGAATTTTAAAATAGCAGATTACAAAGTTCCTAAAATCTCCGCCACCGGAAGACCTTCAAGACTTAAGCCTCTTCATCCCAGCCACAAAAATCACTCTATAATCTAGCAACAGACTTTTGATCATATTCTTTATATTCTATAAAGTGTTATTGAGAGTCATTTAGTTTGTACGGTGGTTTTTATTATTCATTTTTCTTGTGTTAAATGTTCTTTATTGTCATTTATTTGTAATACTGTATTTTCTTTTTATACAATTTAATTTCTGGCAAAAAATAATTTTTTGCAAAAGGCGCAAGTTCTATTACTGCGCTCGCCAAGCGGGTCACTGTGAAAAATTATTATTATTATTAAGTTAAAACAGCTTAGGCCAGAAAGAATTAAAAAAAAAAAAATATTACAGAACAATTTTTTTTTTGAACTTTGCGTGGAAGCAATTTGCTTTCTTGGCTCTCTCTAGAGAGAGAGAATGAAAGTTTAGTATCATTGAAAAATCTAATTTCATCAAATATCTCAGGGTCCTTTAGTTAAGTAAAAAATGCAAATATTGACTCCAAAGGTGTGTGTGTGTGTCTGTGTGGGGGAGACTATAACTTTGCAACGTTTCTAACTCTATTAAAGGAAACTTTGCCAACGTCGATCTTGATTTTAATCAAAATCCATAATTTTCCTTCATTCAAAGAGAGAAGGGAATTGATTACCTGGAAGAAATTTTCTAAATTAATTTAGAACTTTAATGAATTTAAAAATACAAATGTTTTATTAAATAAATATTGTAGATATGATAATTTATGAATTTGTTTTCTATTAAAAAAAAAAAAAATCATGTATTTTCATCAAAATCAGGACATCGAATTTTTGACATAATGGTAATACTTTCTCTTATTACACTAGTCGCAAAGCCCGGCGGACTTTCCGCCTAGCCAGGGGATTGTGCCCCCTTGACCCCCTTGCTCGCCTTCGGCGGAGGCGGGCAAGTTGATTGCCAATTTGGGATATTTCTTGTTGCAATGCAAGGTAGTGCTAAGATGTTAAGGAAGGATCTTGAGTTCATGCGAGGTTACCGACTGGGCACAGGACAAAAGGGTCTATTTATTTATGTCTGTTTGAAGTGACCTCTCTTCGTTTTTCAATGCTGCGTAGCCCCGCCCCCAGCCCATAGTCAGCAAGAAAGCTGTTTCACAGAGCAACTACCTGCCTCTCTCATTTCCAAGCCAACTTGTTAATTTTGTGTTCCCACATAGAAGAAATTTGATTATAATTAATTTTCCAAAATATTTAAGAGATTCAAAATTATTACTACGTTGCTCGCTGGTCCATGTACCGTACTATATAAATAAATAAATAAATAAAAATAAAATAATGCTTTATTAAAAAAATCTTTCCTTACAGTACATATAATAATTTCGTACATATTTTAATTATTATTTTTTTCTTTAATATAGCAAATAGGGCTTGGTCTTTTAGGGACCCGCGACGTTCGGTATATGAGGTTAGCACGCTAACCTCTACACCATGCCCCGAGGGCTTTTTCTTCTTATTTATGTATATGTATATGATGGCTTCACATTAATAGGTAATGTAATGTACCGTACTATATGTGTACTTAATTTCAAATAGATTCATTGAAAATTGTGGTTTTCTATAGAACATACATACATTTTTCCCATTTCATTTTTATATACACAGTATATAGATATATAGGCAAGAGAAAGTAAAAATAGAAGAGTCTGACCACAAGAGAAAAAACCGAATTCTCAAAGAATGTAATAAACCATCAAACATCAACAATTAATTTTACTTTCTCTTACCCCTTTGTGCATAACATCGTCCATTTGTCAAAAGCCCTAACCTCTCTGCCACGGGAGAGGGTAGAGGGCGAAAAGACTTAATATAAGAGAGAATCCTTTGAAAAGACGCGACGATTAAATCTCGATACCAACTATACATACTCAGGTAGTAGGATTAAATAATATAAATAAAAAGTTTTTTATTCTATAGAAAAGAGAGGGATGTAAACGCCTACAAAGACTCGTACCACTTGTTGCATTTTCCCGTTACATATCGCCGATGCGTATCACGTTGCGTATCAGTCAATGATATTTCTACTATAATCTATTTCTTCTAAAGTAACGATTGATTTTTTTAAATGTTTTTTTATATCTAAACTAATAATATAAAAACAAACTGTTACCGATCAAAATCCACAATCGCGCGGGTGTTCATGCGTGTCTAAATCAATATTGAGGGGATTTGTACTAATACACCTTTTTATCTTTAGTATATATATTTATAGGTTATAAAAAAATCCGATAGTCTACTATTTTAATTTAAACACCCTCTCATATACAGGGTGATTCATAGAGCAACGTACCAGGCTCTGTTTGAGATGTTACAGGTGCTTCTGCAGATAACAAGTTCGTTTGTTGTTTGTAGATGGCCGTAAGGATGAACAATTTTATTATAAGGACATCGGCCAAAAATAAATACTTTTGCGTTTTATCTGTTTATTTGTAAGACTTATATATTTCGTTTCCAGTGACATAGATACTTTTTGACGGTACTGAGGATGTCACTAGAATCGAAATATTTACAAATAAACAGATAAAGTATTTATTTTTGACCGATGTCCTTATAATAAAATTGATAACAAGTTCGTTCCATATTCGGCGTAACATATCTCTATTAATTTCTTCAAAGGCCTTGATGATGCGACCTTTCAATTCTGGTAGGTCTCCTGGTAAAGGAGGCACAAACATTCTTTCGCATATCCCTACACAAAAAAATCGCACGACATCAATCAAGTCAGGGGAACGTGGAGTCCTGAAGCATAAGCCAATTTTCTATCATCATGCCGCAGCTGAAGATCGACAGTGCTAACTTCATCTGCCAGAATAATACTGCTCCACCTTGATGTTCGTGCATTTTTAAACACGAGATTGACAAACAGAAGAATCGGTCGCGGTGGGGAGGATGATCAGAACTTGATGCCATGGCCTCCACATTCTGCTGAAGAAGCAGGGGGGTTTCTTGTCTAAGGATATGTGAAAGATATAGACTAAAGTTGTGCCTCCTTTACCAGAAGACCTACGAGAACTGCGAGATCGCATCATTGCCTTTGAACAAATTAATAGGGATATGTTACTTCGAATATGGGACGAACTTGATTACAGACTTGATATCTGCAGAATAACCAGCTCAAACAAAACCTGGTACCTTGATCTATGTAAAGTTTTTGTGATGATATTTCAAATAACACAGCCATTCACAAAATCATTTGTAATCACCCAGTGTATATATTTTAAAAATAAAATTAATATTAATGAAGTAGAATTAGACTAAAAATTTAATTTTTTATTCACTTTGGGATTGAACTGTTAATTTAATTATTTGATCAAATATTTTGCATGAATAAAACCTGAAGAAAATACATTAATCAAATTAAATTAATTAAATTAAAATTACTTTACGTGACTGTTTCTGAGTTGCCTTCTCTTCCTTTTTCTTTTTTTATGCCTTGTGTTTTGTTTATTCAATTTAGAAAAGAAAAATATGAATTCTTAAATAATTAAATTTTTCATTTCATTTATTAATCCTAAATGTAATCTGAATTTTTTTATACAGATCTTACTTTCTAATATCATTTTGTATGAAGGTATAGTCTTAGAAGTAGTGATAAAAGAAGCCATAAACCAAAACCTTCCGATAACGCCACTCCTCTCAAATGTTAATCATTAGGATTTTAAAAACAAAATTGAAAAAACTGGTGTGATTGGTCGCACAGCACACAACTTTCTCCTTCTTTCGGTAATCGAAAGTTGTGTTCTGTACTTGTCACACCAGATTTTTTGTGTCTACATATATTTCTGACGGTACGGTACATTCGAGAGGTGTAAAATTTATAAGTATGGGAAATATTTATATTTTGTTACCTAAGCAACCATTTCTCTCATCTTTCCTATGAAGTTCTAGAGTAAAGTAGTCTTCAGAAGATTTCAATGGCAAAATGAGAATATACATTTTAAAGAGCATCTAAAAAATAATTGATTTTTGAATTTTAATCAAAATTTTTGAAGCGAATTTTAAGAAAATCGAAAAAAAAAAAACTGAAAAAGTACATCAGTAAAGTACTAGTACTCTTTAGCCGATTTTATTCAAAAGCTTCGTGTCAAGTCTCAGGGGGGTACCTAATTTAAATATAAAATTTCAACCTCCTAGCTCTTTTCGTTCTTGAGATATTTTGTTCACAGACTGACCATGTCTCGAAAAGAGAAATTAAAAAAATTGTATCAAAGATAAATTCAAACCAAGAAGGGATTATTTTTTTGCTCTTTTGTTAAGTTTGCCTAACATAAAACAAAAAAAAAAAATAAAATAAAAAAGTTTAGAAAACCAAATTGAGCAAGTTAACATCAAAGGTAAAAGTTTCTAACGAAAGCACTCGCCGCTCTTTATTCATTGGAATTATAATGTCAATGCTATTGAATATATATGTGTATATAAACTTGTAAATTTAATATTAATTTAACTAAAAGATCAGAGAGAGAGAGAGAGAGAGAGTGAAAAGGCAACCACACTAAATAATCATATTAATTTTAACATTTGTTTGTAAACTTTCAAAGTGTTATTCATTATGTATTTAAATAAAATTAGTTACTTGGTATTGAAAAGAGGTAGTTATAAATTCTTTTTTCTTTCTCTTACCTCTATATATGTTAATATATATAGAAAGTATTGGATTCATGTCAAAAATTCGATGTCAAGATTTTGATGGATCTTCACTTTTTGAGGTCCCCAAAAAAGTGATTTTTGCGACATGGTCTGTCTGTCTGTGTGTCCGTGTGTCTGTGTGCCTGTCTGTGAACAAAATATCTCAAGAACGAAAAGAGCTAGGAGTTTGAAATTTTATATTTAAGTTAGGCACCTCCCTAGGGCGTGAAAATAAGCTTTTAATCAAAAAGAGATCACAAAGAGTACTAGTACTTTGCTGATGTACTTTTTCAGTTTTTTTCGATTTTCTCAAAATTCGCTTCAACGATTTTTTTTTAAATTCATAAATTAATTATTTTTTAGATGTTCTTTAAAATGTATATTCTCATTTTGCCATTGAAATCTTCTGAAGACCACTTTACTCTTGTATTTCATAGGAAAGTTAGGAAAAATGGTTGCCATGGTAACAAAATATAAATATTTTCCCATGCTTATAAATTTTACATCTTGAAATTCGAATGTACCGTACTTGGAAACTAAATATATATGTCGACACAAAAAATCTGGAGCGACCAGTCACACCAGATTTTTTTATTAATGACCCTCTTCTCAACCATTTAGTTAATTATTTCAATTGCGAATTGAGGTGATTTATCTTTTAAAAGCAGGCTGCGGCTTTATTCTATTAACATTCAGTATTGAACCCGTGGGAGGGGGGTGTGATTGTCCAGCGACCAATAGGTATACAGAGGCATGCCTGTCATCACATTTAACCCATAAACACTGCGATTCACAGTCCTTCAGTGTAGTACTGAAGTTCTCCGAAATTAATGGTCCGGCTGTGATAAAAAAAATCTGGTGAAATAAGCACAGAACACAACTTTCAATTATCAAAGGTCAGAGAAAGTGCGATCACTCACGCCATATTTTTTCCAAGTGATATAGATAAAAAAACAAAGGAAAAATAAAAACAATTATTATTATATATTGATTTGCTAGCATTGGTGTGAGAATTACCATATTCATGATTAACACTAGAGAGAATATTAGAATTTCAGAGTTAAATAAGGTTCAATAGTAAATCAAATAAAAGCCAGAGAGAAAGAGAGAGTATTTTTAGAGCAAAGGGAAAAAAAATCAATTTGTATTTGAATATTTGAATAAGCCGAAGAGTAAAGAGAAGTGCACCTTAAATGAAATTCGAGGTATAAAGCTCAATTCAACCTTAGACTGTCTGAATTTAAACCCTCCAGGTATCTAATGTTTGTTTAATGGCTAGAATAATCCTCTTGATGTCTAGTTAAAAAAAATACAGAGAACATAGCTAGCTAATTATTATTTTTAATCATTAAAAAAACCAATAACTCGAGGGGATAGTAGCATTATGCAATGAATATCAATTTTACTTTCTCTTACCCTATATATGAAATATACAGGGTGTCCCAGGTGTCATGCAGCCCATTGTTGGGATCGAAAGAGAAAAATATTCTGAGCCCAAAAACCCATGTTTGGAATTTTTTGATTAAGTAGTTAATTAGAAAATAAAAGTGACCAATCAGGAGCGCGCTACAGAAGAATAGAAAATAAGTGGGATAGTAGTAGATAAATGACAGAGAAGCTTCACGTAAATTGTTTTGGTTAATTAATAAAATAATAATTATTATTATTGAAATACAAAAATAATAATCTCAAAATAAATGACAGAGAAGTTTCAGCTGAATTGTTTTGGTTAATGAATGAAATAATAATAATAATTTTTGAAATACAACAATTAAAGACTTAGGATTAATGACAAGAAAGCTTCAGACGAATTCTTTTGGTTAATTATTAAAATAATAATAATTATTATTGAAATAAAAAAATAAAAAACTCAAAATAAATGATAGAGAAACATTAAGTAAATTATTTTTGTACTTCAATAATAATTATTATTATTTTATTAATTAACCAAAACAATTTACGTGAAGCTTCTCTGTCATTTATCTACTACTATCCCACTTATTTTCTATTCTTCTGTAGCGCGCTCCTGATTGGTCACTTTTATTAATTAATTATTAATTAACTACTTAATCAAAAAATTCCAAACATGAATTTTTGGGCTCAGAATATTTTTCTCTTTCGATCCCAACAATGGGGTGTGTGACACCTGGGATACCCGGTATATATATATAAATGAAATGGGAAAAATGTATGTATATAAATTTACCTATATGTATATGTTCTATTGAAATCCACACTTTTCAATGAATCTATTTGAAATTAAGTAAACATATAGTACATGAACCACGGAGTAACCTAGTAATAATTTGAATCTATTAAATATTTTGGAAAATTAATTAAAATCAAATTTCTTCAATATGGGAACACAAATCTACAAGTTGGCTTGAAAATTAGAGAGGCGGTTAGTAGCTCTGTGGCCAGCTTTCCAGGTATACGACCAGGGCTGTGGGCGGAACTACACAAGCAGTTGAAAAAAGAATGAACACGTATTGCACTTTGCAACTAACCTAAACATGTCCAGCAAAATCTCGCTCTAAGAGTCGGTTATAATATTCAAGAAAGAAGAAATGTACCGAAACATCGACAATTAATAACACTAGTCGACAAAAATGAACTTTTTTTCTTTCACAAGAATGAAGATATGAAATTCTAGAAGTATTTTTCATGCTGAATTCAAATATCAATTCAGTTTTTCCTCATCAGGCACAGTTTTAGAGATATAGAGCAAAATAGATTTTAATAGAAAAAGTGCTCTAAAACGGCTTTTATTTAGAATGTTCAAATTATTTTTAACGCGACACCCCGTCAAATTATGCAGATAGTTAGAATACATATAAATTTTAAGTTTCATTCCAATCGGAGGTCATTTAGACGTGCCGCAAAAGGCTTAAAGTTTCAAAAAATCGAAATTTTCAAGATTTTTTTCGACCAGTGAGTGTACTTAGGTTTTTTCTTTGCTGACGTTTTTGTTAATAATTTCGTTAATAATTAGCAGATTTTTATGTATGAATGATTTTTAGAAAGCCAAAGAACTATAGAATATCGTACATATATGTTTTTTTGCATTCAGGGATATCTAAAATTGTATTAGGGGTGGCCAAAGCAAAAAAAATCTTGAAAATTTCGATTTTTTGAAACTTTAAGCCGTTTGCGGCACGTCTAAATGACCTCCGATTGGGACGAAACTTAAAATTTATATGTATTCTAACTATCTGCATAATTTGACGGGGTGTCGCGTTAAAAATAATTTGAACATTCTAAATAAAAGCCGTTTTAGAGCACTTTTTCTATTAAAATCTATTTTGCTCTATATCTCTAAAACTGTGCCTGATGGAAAAATTCTAACTACATATCTGAATTCAGAATGAAAAAATGCACTAGGTTCACTAATCAGATTTCTTGTGAAAAAAACCTTGTCGACTAGTGTAATTAAATTTTTTTTATTTAATTTCGCCTTGCTGCTACGTCTCCCGTATTCTAATATTTTTTTCTTCTTTGCAAGATATTCGCATGAATTTTTCAAAAGCGAATGTCCAAAAAGATGCGGATGTATGTATGGGATTACGATGAGTGAAGATATTGAAAATTGGTTTAGAAATCAGAAAAATAAAATATAAATGGGTTAACAAATTCCCATCTTATGGCTTCCATTCCCTCATTTACCTCATAATAAGCAATTAAGGGTTGAAAAAATATTTTAAGTGAAGTATACACTCTGTTGAGTCAAGTTTTAATTATAATTTAATTAGGCTCTTTTAAGTCATTATGAACAATATTATAAATATTCAATTTTTCCTCTTTAATCAAGAGTTCCACAAAAAAAATGAATAAAAAATCAAGAAAAAAGAGGCAAAAAAGAAGGAAGCTTATTTTCCAAGTAATTAAAATACATCTTTTTATTTAATCGAAAACGCATCTTGTAGTAAAAACAAATACTTAGGTATAATCCAAGTTGATGTAATCACATATTCATACAATATTGGGTTGTCGTACAGACACACACACACACACACACACACACACACGCACACATAGATTGGTTAGAAATACAAACAAACTGAAATCACAATTAATTCAAAGCTGTCGTAGCGCTTAAAAGATTTACAAACTCGGAAAGCTTTGTTAGCAAAATTCTCTTCATGTTTATCTTAATGTTGGCCTGTATAATTAAAGGATGATTATTTCAAATTACATGACCATCTTGAGATTGTTTCAAAAACAATAATAATACTCAAAAAAAAAGTTGGAAGTTTAAGGGGTAAAGTCTATTCTTTGATAATTTAAATTAAATTAGCGAGCGTGGGAAAGAAAACAGCTATAAACAAGAAGAGCTCAACTTCTGAATGGGTGTTCAAGAAAAGAAGACTGTTGAACGCCCGAAGGAAGCCATCGTTAAATGCTTTTTCTAATGAGTCGTCAATTTCCAAAAGTGCCTAATTGACAAAATTTGAAAAAAAATACAAATATAGAAATTATAAGAGCCAATTGACCAAAAATGTGTTGAAAGTTTACTTCTTTGTAGAGCTGGTTCTTCTAGCAAGTATTTAATAAAAATCTGGTGTGACTGGCGCACAGCACACAACTTTCTCTTACCTTCGGTAATCGAAAGTTGTGTTCTGTGCTGTCACACCAGATTTTTGTGTCGACATGTATTTAGTTCCCGGCAGTACGGAACATATGAATTCAGATGTAAAATTTATAAGTATGGCAACCATTTCTCCTATCTTTCCTATGAAACACAAGAGTAAAGTGGTCTTCAGAAGATTTCAATTGCAAAATGAGAATATACATTTTAAAGAGAATCTAAAAATTAATTGATTTTTGAATTTAAAAGAAAATCGTTGGAGCAAATTTTAAGAAAATCGAAAAAAAAACTGAAAAAGTACATCAGTAAAGTACTAGTACTCTTTGGCCGATTTTGATTAAAAGCTTATTTTTCCGGTCCCGGGGGTGTTTAACTTAAATATAAAATTTCAACCTCGTAGCTCAATTCCTTCATGCTTAAAATTGAACACCCACCCACCCACAGACAGACCATGTCGCGAAACCACTTTTTGGATTCAGGGGACCTCAAAACGTGAAGATCATCAAAATCTCGACATCGAATTTTTGACATGAATCCAATACTTTCCTCTCTATATATATATTACATATATACATAGGTAGAGAAAGTAAAAAAATAATATAAACTATTTTTTAGAAGTGGAACTTTTATTTGATGGCCTCAAATTTTTCGCTCTTCAATCAGCATGTCACGTTAAAAGCCGTGACGCTGCAAACCATGAAGTCACAAGCCGTGACGACAAAAATACTCACACCAAAAAAGGAAAGTTGAATTTTAATATAAATGACGAATTATAAAAAAATAATTGTGAAATTTAATTATTCAATTTTTAAATTGATTAAATATAATTTTTAAAATAATTTAAAATGATTAAAATCTTCAATTACTATAATAAATATTGTTCTCAGTTTTTAACATTCGTCTATTGATTTCCCATTTCAATCATTCCCATTTATCAATTATTAAGTTATTTTAATACCCGATTTTAATACCCTTAAATGAATAATTTTCTGAAAATATTCAGTTAAACGCATACGATCCGAAAAAAGTTTCACTTGCATCGTGGTTTCATAAAACCACACAATAATTTTTTTTGGTAACACATTTAAAAACTGCTGTGCGACCAGTCACATCAGATTTTTTTAATTTTAAATTTAGAAACGAATAATTTATTATACCTATGATAAAAGTTAAATATAATTTAACGGAGCTACGCGCTAGTGAATTGAATAAAAACATTAAAATTTGAATACATATTCAAAATGAAAAGTTATATATATATAAATATAATTTTATTATGAAATATAAATTTGAATTATTAATCCACCATTTATATATTACAATTGTATTATGGATCTGAATATGTGACCGATCAAACAGACTATAGAACGAACGGAGAGAAAAGGAGAGAGATATCAATACAGTATCATCAATCAGGGGTATAAATAAAGATAGGAAAAAAAAGTGAATTATTCATTTATTTCGTTTTGTTTCGGGAATTACTATTTTCCAAATGGGAAATTGGATCGATTCTGACTGTTAAAAAAAGGAGTATGAGTTGATCAGTGGTAACAGCTAAAATATGTCCCGAGTGGCTTTTGAGAGTTGCTCTCAAAAAATACTCTCCAATATGACGTCAAACTACTTCACACCGATATTTTATGAAGATAAAAAAAAATTGTCGTCTTTTTTTTGAACTAAGTAGCTGTCTGAGTGAAAAGTCTGTCGGATATCATAAAAATAATCTTCTTTAATAAAAAGAATTCCTATAAAAGAAGATAGATGGAATCTAAGACGAAAAAATCACTAAGTATTTTTTCATTTGAAATAATAATAATAATTCTTTATTGTTATTACTATTAGGTATAATGCAGTATTTGTGTCAAGTATTTCGGTCAGTTCGGCTACTGAGGCCATTTATTCCAATTGCTTGGATCAATTCAATTGAAAAATGACTATTTAAGGGGGTTCAGGAGCGACGTCTAAACGTACTTTAAAAAAAAACTAGACTATTATAAGGAATTTTTTAATGCTGGTTTTTTTTTAATGAATTAAATTCATAAGAGATTATTGGGACATCGAGCTATAATTTTTTTAATCACTTATTAAAAAATTATCGTAATTCATTTTTTTGTTATCAAGCAAATACAAAAAAACAATCAGTCCCAATAATCTTTAATTTTTTTTAAATTTAAAAATGAATTTATTGTTATTATTAATCACATATTAATTAAGGAATTTTTAAAATAAGCTTAGATGATTTATTTAAAAATCAACTGTCAAATTAGTTCACCATTCTTGCAATAGATGGCAGGCTAGTCTAACAGACGATATAGTATTAGCCTATATCTGGCCTATATTTATATATTTTTATGCTTTTATAAAAGATACGATAATATATAATAAGCTTATCATTTATAAAGTATTTATTGTTAAAAGATCGATGAAAATCAACCAAATGCATTAAATATTATTAGCTACCATTCTGACATCTCTTGGCAAATTTTTGAATTACTTGATTTTTGGGCATACTTTTTATGACACACTACGCCATCTTATCGGGAAAAACATGCATAACCACTTCGTTCCCGTGCCCCCTTAAGTTGTTTGTCTACTCTATTAGTTCAAATAGTGTCTGTGATATGGGTTCTATTTATTTTTACTATTTTGATTAAAATTCATAAATCAGTCCATTTATCGAGAGTCTGAGCTCAAATGACAAAGATTGATTGTTTTGTAAAACAATTTTGTTAAACACATTTGTATATTAAAGTATGCGTCTCGTATTAGCTGATAGCATTGCTTTGTATTTTATATAAATAATTTATGTATAATACATATCTACATATCTACTGACAACTTTGCTCAGGGGCCCACATCTTGTGGGTACGTGGATAGCGACCACGAGCTGCCCGAGCTGGGACAGGCAGTCCTTCAGTTCTTTGTACTATGTCTATCTCTTCCTTCCTCTTTTCAACAAGCGTCAGACCGTGCGACGGGCCGGCCTGTCCAATTTCTTCCGGTCGCAAAAACGCATGATAGGGTTGGAGGGAGGCCGCCGACCCCGCATCGTGGGAATAAGGCGAGGACAGAAGAAGAAGAAGACATATCTACTGACGACTCCGCAATATGACTCAATTCTTTGCAAGAGCGGATCTAGAGGTGTTTCTCGGGGGGTGGGGAATCTGGTGTGAGTGATTGCACAGCACACAATTTTTTCTTAATTTCGATAATTTAAAGGCTTATTCTGTACTTGTTTGCCAGAGCGAGTTCGGTTCCCAGGCAGTCTGATGAATATTTATTTAAATCATTTGGATATCAAATGATAAAAATTAATTTGTGTGGACTCCCTAATATATCGCATCTAAATAAAGAGTATCGTTAAGTGGCCTAAGATGCCGAAAATGCTTTAAGAAACATAAAGAAAAATAAATCTTTAATGAATAGAAATAGAAATTTACACAGAAGAAAGTTTATTCTTTCTCTATAGAATTTTAAAATATTACTTCTAGATTTGTGTATAAATCATATATATATCCGTATGTGTCTGGATTAATTACAAATTCTCCTTCGATTCAAACATCCATATTAAGTAAATACTCCTGTATATACATACCAGTAACGATCATGTTCGCTTAACGTACTTAGGGGTATAATTTAACTCTCTCTCTCTCTCTCTGTCTAGTTAATTTCAATATGGTTTAGCCTACATCAGAAGGGAAAGTGCTGAATAATAAAACAAGCAAAATATAACCAATAATTGATTTTTCTTATAGTTTAACCTAGAATTTATTTATTCATCTCGATTTTTTATTTAACCCTTAATTATAAATAAAATATATGGAAGTGGTAGACTAGGTAACGAGTTATCATAAAACTTGATATATTTATTTATACAATTTAATATTTATTAATTTAAATAAATTTAAAATGCCGATGGGAGTTGAACCACGGATCCACCGATTTGTACTCAGTGTGTTTAAACCACTAGACCACAGCATGGCGTTCGATCACTAAATTACTTTTATGGAGAATCGGACTCAAATACTAAGCCACAAATTTCGACAACCAGGCGCAATCTTTAAGAGATAGTCGTAATGAGAATACCTCTCATTTTGGCAATTAATAAATAAGAAATTATATACATAATATTTAAGATATCAGCTGTGATGTAGTTGTTAGAGCACACTGAGTACAAATCGGTGGATCCGTGGTTCAACTCCCGGCGGGTCGTCGGTTATTTAAATAAATAAATATTAAATCGTATAAATTTTTCTTCACGGATCTATCTGTTACGTGATTATATATAATATCTTAAATATTATGCATATAATTTCCTATATATTTATTTATGTTATTTTATTGGGCAGTGAATTTTTGCTCGTAGAGTGAGTTTATAAATCATAGAAAAAAATCTGGTATGACAGAGCGCACAACTTTCTATTACCTTCACTATTCAAAATTTGTGTTCTGTGCTTGTCTCTGCTCCCCTTCCTATGATACTGGACCACCTCTGTTCAGTCAATTCCCACGCATAACACACCATTTTTTTGCGTCGACACATTTATTTTCCGGCAGTATGCATACAGTACATGTAAAATATATAAATAATATTTATACTATGATTCTTATATTCCTATTCTTTCCTATGATGATCAGGCAGGGATGGGCAGGATCGCGATCCTTTTGAAAATCCGAAAATCATCGGATCTGGATCGAAATCCTTTTTTTTTTTAAAGGATCTTGGATCTGGATCAAAATAATTTTTGCTCTCTGGCTCGTCAATCCTTTAGCAATCCTGAATTTTTGCGATCCTTTTTAAAGTATTGCCAATCTTTTTTTAAAAATCCGGATCGGAACATCGATCCTTTTTCTAAACCGGATCGGATTGCAAATCCTTTTGCAGCAGCCGCATTGGATTAGTGGATCGGATCGTGCGAACTGCCCGGATCTTGGATCGGATCGCTTTTAAATTATTTTTAATGGGTTTTTCCCATTTCTGAAAACAAGTGTGCTATCAAACAACTTAAATAAAATCTAAAAATTAAATAAAGAATTATATATATCATGTGTTGGTCCATGAGGTAATTATGAAAAACATATAACCAAGTATTTATTAATTTAAATAAGCGAAAAATGTAGGTACCGCCGGGAGTTGCACCACGGATCTTGTCGATTTACGCTCAACATGCCCTACTGTTGGACCACAGTACGCACTCGCTTATTTAAATTATGATAGATCGCTGATTTCAGTCTACTAGAGAAACGCCGCTCTAATCAAGCGTTCAGATTTCTCCGCTGCTGAGGCGCGATCTAGATGGACGTTTTGAGAAATTAACTCAATTATGCAATTAATAAATAAAGAATTATATATATCATGTGTTGGTCCATGAGGTAATTATGAAAAACATATAACCAAGTATTTATTAATTTAAATAAGCGAAAAATGTAGGTACCGCCGGGATTTGCACCACGGATCTTGTCGATTTACGCTCCATCTAGATCGCGCCTCAGCAGCGGAGAAATCTGAACGCTTGATTTGAGCGGCGTTTCTCTAGTAGACTGAAATCAGCGATCTATCATAATTTAAATAAGCGAGTGCGTACTGTGGTCCAACAGTAGGGCGTGTTGAGCGTAAATCGACAAGATCCGTGGTGCAAATCCCGGCGGTACCTACATTTTTCGCTTATTTAAATTAATAAATACTTGGTTATATGTTTTTCTAAAAATTAAATTTTTTCTACTTATTTTCAATATCTTTTTCCTTATTTTTGGTATAGAGACTTTAAAATGATGATGGCGGAGAGGGAAGAACCTCCCTTCAGCCTATTTTCTTTCTTTCAAAAATCCCCACAAAAGTATACCGGTTAAATATCCCATTTTCGATGAAGCATGAATACACGATGTTGATTTTTAATTTTTTAATAAAATCAAACAAATGTTTATAAAAAATATTTTAAACTCAAAAATAAGCAAAACGTGCGTTATATTCTGAGAATATATATATCCGCGAACAAAAGAACACTTTTTAAATTAAGAAATTAATTTTATTCGATCAACATTCAACAAATAAAACTCTATTAATATTTCAATTAAATAAAAAAAAAAAAAGAGGGATTTTAATTAAAAATAATCTTCCCCTTTGCATATGCAGCAGTAGGAGAGAGAGAGTGGGGGGAGTGGGAGGGGCTGCCTTTATCGGCAATCGATATGCTGGACCATTCTGAGAGGAAATGCCTCTAATATTGCGGCTCATTCATTCACAAAGAGCCGCCTCCCTCCTCAAGAATTCAATCCATCCTTTTTACTTGTAATAACCAACCAGCCAACTAATGCTAAAGGAGGAAATTTTTTACACTCATGCATATTGTTTATTTAATTAAAAATTATGATTTAAATGGAAAGAAAAATTGAATGCGATTTTTTTTTTCACTCTATGGTTGGTTCATGGAATAAAATTGGAATAATAAATGGAAAAGAATTTTTGACATTCCAACCATCTCGATTGTGAAATCAATATCAAAAATTGCTTTAATATTTATTATTTTCCTAATTTATGAAAGTCATATTATTATTTAAAAATTCTCAATATTGAATCCTTGCACACTTCTCTAAAACGCTGATCTAGATTTAAATCACGACTAGAAATTCCTCTATAATTTTTTTTGTTTAGTCTTAAATCAGTAAATGCCAGCCAGGCACGTAGCTAAGGGGAAGCTTATTTTCGAAATTTTTTGCATAATTATATATGTGTTAGGGGCGTATATAGAAATTTTTTTCGGGGGGGGGGGGGGCGAACTCAAAAACTTTCCTGGGGAAAATTTTTTTTTTTACGAAACTAAATTTTTCTGCAGGGCGGTAAAGTGTTTTCCCGCTTCCATGGAAATCATTTTACCTTTTTTTTAGGAAGACGAAATTTTTTCCGCCCTGCGGAACCTTTTTCGAACAAAAGTATCGATATTGGCTATACACCCGTACATATACCGTACAACTAATTATTTTTCAATAAGGAAAAGTCTGTATCAGATCAATATGTATGTTGATTTAAAAAATTTAGGGGGGCCCAGGGCCCCTCGTCCCCCTTATATACGCCTCTGATATGTGTATAATTTAAACTCTGTTTAGTGAGACTCCCTCAACGTTGTTCACTTTTTAAAATAGTGTAATTGAACAAAAATATAATAACCCCTCCCCATTTTACAAAATTTTTTAGCCCCCTCCCGTCCGAAGAAAATTCCAACTACGGCCTTGGTTAATAAAGAAAATCAAGAAAAAAAAAGATTGTTCAAAAGAAATAGCAAGACCACTATCGAAAGTTAAATAGACTCGGCAGCAGAAATGACTTATAAAAAAATAATGATAAAAAGAAAAGCAAAACAATTTTCTATCAAATATGTGTCAAGATTTCAAAGATTAATTTTAAAAAGCATATTTTTTTGATAATTATAGAGTTGGAAAATTGGATCTTTTTTCTTTGAGAAGTGAAAGAAGAAAACTATTCATTAGGTCATTAATTAATTAAGAGCTCCAGGACTTGTATAATCCTGAGGTCTACCGCCTTGAGTGTATGCAACCAGAATGCCTGGCGCGCATTGAGACTACCCCACACAGTTTTGAAGGAGAGTGTTGCATAAGCTATACGCCAAAAATGCAAAAATAAGGCAAAATGTATAAATATTTTATATTTAATGGTTCTATAATCATTTGATTAGCTTAACTAGATGTGAAAAGACTGGAAAGTCATAGTCAACTAGCTTATCCGAAGATTAGCTAGTTAAATAGATGTGAAGCAGCTCGCCCTAAGAATATGAATAAAAAAATTTAAAAAAAATCTGGTGTGACTGGCGCGCAGTACACAACTTTCTCTTACCTTCGGTAATCGAAAGTTGTGTACTGTGCTGTCACACCAGATTTTTTGTGTCGACAACTTTCTCTCTATATATATATTACATATATACATAGGTAAGAGAAAGTAAAAAAGCAAGACCACTATCGAAAGTTAAATAGACTCAGCAGCAGAAATGACTAAAAAGAAAAAGCAAAACAATTTTCTAACAAAAATATGTATGTCAAGATTTCAAAGATTAATTTCAAAAAGCATATTTTTTTGATAATTATAGGTCTAGAGAATATTTGTGCGAGTTGGAAAATTGGATCTTTTTCTTTGAGAAGTGAAAGAAGAAAACCAGATATTCATTAGGTCATTAATTAATTAAGAGCTCCAGGACTTGTATAATCCTGAGGTCTTCTACCGCCTTGAGTGTATGCAACCAGAGCGCCTGGCGCGCATAGAGACTACCCCACACAGTTGAAGGAAAGTGATGCCAGTTATGCTATAAGCTATACGCCAAAAATGCAAAAATAAGGCAAAATGTATAAATATTTTATATTTAATGGTTCTATAATCATTTGATTAGCTTAACTAGATGTGAAAAGACTGGAAAGTCATAGTCAACTAGCTTATCCGAAGATTAGCTAGTTAAATAGATGTGAAGCAGCCGGCCCTAAGAATATGAATAAAAAATTAAAAAAAAAAAAAAAAGTTTTGTTCAATTTTAATTTTAAATCTTACAAATATCGCATCACCCTATGAAAATATTTATTCAAATTTAAACGTACTGGAGTCTAATATTTCTTAAAAAATTAAAGAAAATTTTAAAACAGAGAAATTTATCACCGACCCCTGGGATATTATAGACGCTAAAAAAGGGTTAAAAAAAAACTTCCATAGAACCCGAAGGGATCTTGCTGCAAATCCTTAAGGGTTCAATAATCTGAATGCAATTTTTCCCGTTATCGTTTTTATTTGATTTTTATTCGCTCATTTAAATTTATTTTATGTTTTTTTTTTAACCCACAACGAGTTATTTAGTGTTTCCTCGCGTGACAATTCCTTTTAGGAGTGTGTGAGTTTCTGAAAATGGACGAAGTATAATCGCTATCAGATTTTTTCGATAAAGAATTGAAACCGATTATTGGAAAAATAATCTAAGTAACTAAAAATGATTGATTGAATGAATGTGAAGGTAAAAGGATTGGGATTGAGTCCTCGTGTGCATGAAAATATTTATTCCGCTTCGTTATAATCATATAAATGAAAATAAAAACAAATATTTTTCGGAAGAAAATCATTTATTAATTGAATAATAAATATAGAGGATGAAAATAAACGAAATTCCCATGAAAAGGGTATGAAATTAATCATGAATAAATGATATCAAGTCCAACAAAAAATAAAATTATTTTATTTTATACCAGTATTGTTTACGAAAATAGAAGATAAAAAAATCTCGACATCGAATTTTTGACATGATCGCAATCGGATAACGCAGGGAAAGGTTATGAACGGAAAGGAAAAGCAGAAACTTTAATCCGCTCTCCGGAAAAATCGCTTTTTACTTTCTCTTACCTTTATATATGATAATATAGAGGGAAAGTATTGCATTCATGTCGAGATTTTGAAGGATATACACGTTTTGAGGTCCACTGAATCCAAAAAAGTGGTTTTCGCGACATAGTTTGTGTAGGTGTGTGTGTCTGTCTGTCTGTGAACAAAATATCTCAAGAACGAGAAAAGTTATGAGTTAAGCCCGGATTTTTATGCAGCAAAAACCCCTAAATATGTCATATAATATGCAGTAAAAGTATTAAAATATGCAATATATTACCCAAAATCGGCCAAAAAGTACTAGTATGCACTTTTTCAGTTTTTTCGATTTCCTAAAATTCGCTCCAACGATTTTGATTAAAATTTGAAAATGAATTATTTTTTAGGCCTTCACAAAAATTGCAACATCCGTAATATTGCTGCAATACTCATAAATCCCCGCAATATTGCTGCAATGTTCACAATATTCCTGTGTGTGTACAAAAGGGCGGTCTTAGGGATATTGCAGCAATGTTGCTGCAATATTCCCTGTAAGGTTTAATATTTCAAAGTAATATTGTTGCAATATTCCAGACTGTCTGGGTAGATGAATAATAATACACATTTCTCGTCATTTGAATTTTATTACTTTTCTTAAATTAATTTCTATTCCTCTCTTCTATTATATAGGAATTTTTGGATTAAATATGAAAAACACTTATCTCCATATTTTATATAAAAATTTAATCTCAAAATTCCATTGTCAGAGACAAGATTTGATAAATGAACAGAAAATTGTAGATAATACTAGATTTATTTTTTCATTATAAAAAAAATTTTTTAATAAAAAAAAAAAAATTCAATAGTAAAATTCGTTCATAGACTTGTTAAATTTTATATTAAAAGCATCATTCATATCTAATCAATTTTTATTATAACACTTAATGTAATTTTTAACTTCACTAACCAATTTATTTCATACACATTTTTTAAAATGTGATAATCAGAGATTTATTCGATCCCGTTCTCAATTTGATTTCATTAATTTTTTTTTTTAGATTTATAAAAAAAAAGAGATAGAATTTTTCATTTTTGAAGTAAAAGTTTTTAATTAAATTTCACGAATCGCTAGTATTGATATTACAGGTATAGCGAATCTATTGAATGACCAATAATTTGTCACATCAATGATTTTAAAGTGATATCATTAAATACGACGAATAATAATTGAAAAGCTTAAGTAAAAGGCCCTGAAATAAAATAAATAAATAGTATGTTCACCTCTTTAAATTCAAACATAAAAAAAGCTGTTTAAAAAAATTAAAATTTAATAAAATTCTTAAATCGTTTTTTGTCTGAGTATTGGTAGTAGGATAATAAATAATCATTAAACTATCATTAATGATTCCTGGAAATATTTTTGTATTATCAAAATTGACAGAAACAAAATGTTAATTTATTGATTTGTATTCTAATTGATTAAAAAATTTCTTTCTAACTAAAGTCTTATTGATCCTTTATTTCATAAATAATATGGCTATTTTATGGATCCTCTTTAAAATGTATATTCTCATTTCGCCCTCAAAATTATTTGAAGCACACTTTCAGGTCTCTTCTCTAAAAACAGGCGTTAAAATTTAAAATAAACAAATGGGTGTTAAAAAGTAATGTAGAAACAATCAGCGTTAAAAAAATGCTATTCTCTAAACAGTTTTAACAATTGCTTTTATTTCAAAGCTATCAAAATCATAAGCTTACTTTTTAGGTTAAGGCCGCCATGTTTATTTTAGACACGACGTTAAAATATTAAAGGCACTCCCTAGATATGCCATTAATTTTTAACACTATTTACTAAATGTTAACGCTTTGGCTTTAAATTTTTGTTTAGAGAATAGCTATTTGAGACAAGGAAATGATTTTGAATAACATTTTTTAACGCTTACATTACTTTTTAACACCCATTTATTTATTTTATATTTTAACGCCTGTTTTTAGAGAATAGACCTGTTTATTCTTTTATTTCATAGACAGGTAAATATTTTTCTATTAGTAAAAATCATAACTTCAGTAATTAATAACTCAAAAAGTTATCGGAATTTTGGGACGAAAATAATTTTCGTGAATTCCTTAAAAGTTCTATTTGAGCATATAAAATTTGGTTCCGAAATTTCACTGGGAAGTTGCTCAAATAGAGTGTAACAGACAGACGGACATTAGCGAATTAAAATTAAAGAAAACCTTAGATGGGTGACCCCAAAGTATCAGAGTGTTGAACGTCCCTATGTAGCTATCGATGTATATCAATTAAATACTTATTTGTATAACCCCAGCAACCGAGAGGGCAAATAAAAAATCGGAAACTAAATATATCTCAAAACAAATAATGGTGTGACACTTTACCTTCGATAATCGAAAGTGGTGTGATATGAGATCACAGACCAGATTATTAAAATTAAAACAAAATTTTCCTGTTTTTCTCCGATTCACATAGCTCAATTAGTCAGTGAGTAAATTAGAATAATATCAATCGCTTGCAAACTTTTATTATTTATTTAAATAGGCTCGCTTCTACAAGAAATCAATCGAATAAAGGACTAATGGACGGGTTGTGTAAATACACAGAACAAGTTAATTTAAAAAAATCTGGTGTGACTGATCGCACAGTACACAAATTTATCTTACCTTCGGTAATCAAAAGTTATGTTCTGTGCTTGCCCCACCAAAAAAATCTTGTGTGGCTGGTCGCACAACACACAACTTTCGATTACCGAAGGTAAGAGAACTGTGCGACCAGATTTTTTGTGTCGACATATATTTAGTTTACGCCGATATTTTTGAATTATTGATGTAATATTTATAATCAAGGAAAATATGTTTTTGCCATAGCCATCCATTTATACTATCTATCCATATGAAAAGTATATGTGGACCTTCAAATAATTATTGAAAGCAAAATGAATAATATACAGTTTATAAAAAGACTCTACAAAATTACTAATATAAAAACAAGTACTTTTAAAGGTAATATTTAAAGATCAAAATCTTTAGACCGAATTTTGAGAAAATCGAAAAATAAATCAAGTAGTTATTGAAACACGTCATATGAAATATTATCTCAAAGAATATTGTTCTCAAAAATATTATATCCAACCTTACGGTAATCGAAAGTTGGCTCTGTGCTTGAGTTATACTTGTTATGTTTGTGCGGTTAGGAAATATTGAGATTTCTAGTTTACGCCGATATATTAGAATTTAAGATGTAAAATTTATAAACATGGGAAAATATTTATATTTTGTTACCATGGCAACCATTTCTCCTATCTTTCCTATGGAGAACAAGAGTAAAGTGGACTTCAAATAGATTTCAATCACAAAATGAGAATATACATTTTAAAAGAGCATCTAAAAAATAATTGATTTTTGAATTTTAAAAAAAATCGTTGGAGCAAATTTTGAGAAAATCGAAAAAAACTGAAAAAGTACATCAGTAAAGTACTAGTACTCTTTGGCCGATTTTGATTAAAAGCTTATTTTTCCGGTCCCGGGAGATGTTTAACTTAAATATAAAATTTCAGCCTCATAGCTCAATTCCTTCCATGCTTAAAATTGAACACACACACACACACCCACACACCCACCCACCCACCCACAGACAGACCATGTCGCGAAAACCACTTTTTTGGATTCAGGGGACCTCAAAACGTAAAGATCCATCAAAATCTCGACATCGAATTTTTGACATGAATCCAATACTTTCTCTCTATATATATATTACATATATACATAGGAAAGAGAAAGTAAAAAACTGAAAAAGTACATCAGTAAAGTACTAGTACTCTTTGGCGGATTTTATTCAAAAGCTTCGTGTCATGTGCCAGGGAGTTGCCTAACTTAAATATAAAATTTCAACCTCCTAGCTCTTTTCGTTCTTGAGATATTTTGTTCACAGACAGACCATGTCGCGAAAACCACTTTTTCAGATTCAGGGGATCCCAAAGCGTGTATATCCATATAAATCTCAACATCGAATTTTTGACATGAATCCAATACTTTCTCTCTCTATATATTAACATATAGAGAGGTAAGAGAAAGTAAAAAAATTAAAAGTTTTCTGAATTTGTGTCCACCATTTTAGTCCGATTATTAATATGAAATTTATCAAATTAAGTTAGGTGTAAAAGAGAGGCCTATCTAATATTAATAAACTAATTAATTATAGCGCAATTTATAATCTAAAATACATAATCTTATTATTATAATAACTCCAAATGTATAATTAAGCAAATTGCTCTCTATTAATACATAATAATCGATAAATTGATTTTTTCCTAGGTTAAATAAAATCGTTTCGTCTCTGGCTCTGTAGATTTGAAAATTAGACAGATCAAATGAGTGAGTGGTTTTTAGAAAATTTGTGTATTTTTTCCCTTATTATTGAATAGCAACAATTAATAAAGACGCAAATTAAGTGTGAAACTCTAAACCGTTCTCCACCTTTTCCCTAACAAAACCGCCATAAAGTCGGTCATTTGAAAGTTAATTGGCAAAAAAGATTGATTAATTTTGATTTAAATTCTTAATTAAATAAAAAAATATCATAATTTAATAATAAAATAATTTTTCCAAGAAGAATGCAGCCAAATTTAATTTAATAAAAATTCCTAATCACTTGCTAACGTTTCGGTTCGGGTTTGAACCTTCTATGGAGCTACAAACATAAAAATAATAAATACATAAGATATTTTATGTTACCTAAAATATACTAAAAAATCTGGTGTGATGGTCGCACAGCACACAACTTTCTCTTTCCTTCGGTAATTGAAAGTTGTGTTCTGTGCTTGTCACACCAGATTATTTGTGTCGACTTATGTTTAGTTTCCGCCGAACTTTTTTCTTTAAACATTCACACTCACACAAACATAAACACAGTCTTTTCGGCAACTTAGGCCATATAAGACTTTATTTAAGCCATTTGGTATTCAAATGGCTTAAATAAAATCATCGGACTGCCTGGGATCCAAACCCTCGACCCTTGTATACAAAGTAGGCGCGCTACCAGCTACGCCAAGCCCGAGGGCAGAACTCAAGATATAAAATTTATAAACAGAAAAAAATATTTATATTTTGTTATCATGACAACCTCCTATCTATCCTACGAAGTGCAAAAAGTAAAGTAGTAGTCTTCAGAAGATTTCAATGGCAAAATGAGAATATACATTTGAAAAATACTACTATAATAATATAATATACTATATATACCAGTTATATATACTATATAATATACTATAATATAATACTACTATACTCTAAAAAATAATTGATTTTTGAATTTTAATCAAGAACAAATTTTGAGAAAATCGAAAAAAAAAAGAAAAACTGAAAAAGTACATCAGAAAAGTACTAGTACTCTTTGGCCGATTTTGTTCAAAAGCTTCGTATTACGTGCCATGGGGGTGGATAACTTAAATATAAAATTTCAACCTCCTAGCTCTTTCCGTTCTTGAGATATTTTGTTCACACAAAAACCATTTTTGTGGACTCAGGGGATCTCAAAACGTGTATATCCATCAAAATCTCGACATTGAATTTTTGACATTTCTCACTATATAGGCCTATTGCATATATAGGTAGGTAAGAGAAAGTAAAAAAACATATTATATTAGATAGGCGAGACAAATGACCAACTCACTAATAATTGTCATAGAACCATTCACACGCTCCATTGTTAAATCACTCTAGAAAAATTAATAAAAAAAAAAAAAAAATCGTTAGTGAGTTGGCCAATGGGTCGCATATTTTGCAATAAACAATACCAAGAATTTAATGATAATATCTAAATCACTCCATTCAAAAGTATCCGCATTCAATAAAAATTATTAAATATATGAATAGCCCTTAGGGATAAAAGTACTCCAATAATTTTAATAAACACACGCCCAGAGGGATGTTATTTTAAAACAAAATAAAAAAATGTCGAGTTGCAAAAATAAACTAATTTCAATTTTTTTTTTAATTTTAATTGAAATAAAATTTTCTTTACGATGAGGATTCTAATTTTTTTTTTTTTTACTTATTCAGCGTTTAATAAATAATTGCTTGACATTTTCATTTACGTTTTATATTTTTATACAACGTTATGCTCTATTAAAATTTAAGACTTATTTCTTTTTAATCAATTAATAAACAATTACCGGAGAAGCTTTATACATGCTTGACATTTATTCATTTTTTAATAAATTAATTATATGTTTAAAAAAAAAAATTGATTGAATGGAATTATTAAAATTCCATAAAAATACGAGTTTAGTCAATAGAAGGTAATAAGAGCACACCCCATGTGCATTGATCGTTTCAAAAGAGAATGAAATAAACAAACAACATATTGGAAAAATTAATAAGGAACTCTGACCTTCGGCGCAAATTAAATATGAGGATAATATTCAAATTTTAATTTAATTTCATAACGGGGACAGACAGACGGACACTCCGCTATTATATATCTATAGAAGATTACCGTGTCATGAGATTATTATATTATATTAATGGAATAATTTAATAATATATAGTATTTTGTATCATCTTTGTTAAAATCAAATTCAAAAAACTTGTAACAATCATGGTTTTTATGTAAGTACTGTGATGATGGGGTCTAACTTCATGGGGATGATGCTATATGTTGCTAACTTCATTGCATTTAAAACGCTACTAATTTCACGTAAGTGTTCCTTATAAGTTTGTTCGCTTAAGTCGGAGCAAGCTCACAGTACTTGAAAACTACTGCTGAATAAGTAGTCAAAACGTTGTACAGTGATTAATAAATAATTAATACAAAAAGAGATCTTTAATTAAAACTCCCATGATAATATAAAAATAACCATGAACAGGTTAGGAATAAAGTTTCCATATAGCCAAAGTCTTATTATATCAGTAACAATAGATGGGAATAATTATTGTTGTAGAGATACCAAAATAATATCGATTATTTAAGGCACGAAATTATTATTATTATATTTATTAATAGTCCTAGAAACATCGATGAAGATCAATAAATGCACTTAAATTTAAACTATTCACCTTGGCACTAGATGTAACATTATAAAAATACAAGTGATAAAGTCCGCCTTCTGCGGGCTACGCCACCTGGACCTACTTACTCTCCTTCGGCGAGTTATTGCAAAATTTGAAGGTTTTAAATTTCCTTCTCTGAATTAGATTTAAATTTCCCTCTCTAATCCCACCTCCTTTATTCCTGGCCAATCAGAGCCCTGACAAATAAAATCTTTGGACTGCCTGGGATTCGAACCCTCGACCCTTGGTATACAAGGCAGACGCGCTTATAGCTACTACCGCCAAGCCCGAAGCCCAACACTTTTGGTCTACTGCGTCCATTTAGGGATTAGAATTTTATTTAATACATATAATAGTACCGATGGCTACGGGGGACGTTCCACATGCTGATTGCTCTGGGTCACCAATCCCGAACTTTCGCCGCGCATCAAAAAAATTATTTAGCCGATTTTTCTCATCTCAAATACCAGACATTATTTTTCGCTGAAAAATTTTTTTATTATCTATAGATCTATATAAAAATAATATAGAGACTTTTATAAGAAAACTTTTATAATCTAATAAAAAATCTCGTTCAACAATATAGTAAATTTGAAAAAGAATATAATAAAAAAAAAAATGAAAAGCACTTGTTTATTGGGTAATTTTCGAACCAAAAAACTCATTTCAAGTTATTTATTTTTTTTTTTTTTTAGCAAAATTAAGACGTCATTTTAAAATACTCTTTTTAAAAGGGAGAAAATGGATCTCTTTTTGACCATCTGAGTCTTTCGTTATTTTCCTTCGCTCTCTCCAATATCTTTTAATTCCGAGATTTAAAACCACCTGGAGTCTTTTGTGTTTGATTAATTATCTTATCAACGTGCTTGTTGTATGTCGAAAACGGAAACGAGTCGAGTAAAAAGACAGACACATTTATTTTATTTTTTTACCCTTTAGAAAAAAAAAAACATGTGGAAATTCGTAGTAACCGAAATTTCCTCTGCACTTTTTTTTTTTTTTTTGTTGAAGTAGGTAAATATAAATCACTGTTTTTTTTTCTTTAAATACATGAAAGGATCTTTTTCTTTTGATCTTTCCTTCACTTTCACCTTTTTCGAGTAAAAAAAAAATCATTAAACTTGAATGTCGATTGATAAAAAGATTATCTGAAAATTAAAAAAAAATTTATTTTTTTGAGATATTTAATTTCCATGATAATAGAAAGGAAATGTTGATAGAGGTTCGAGTCAAAACGAGTTTGTTTTTTAAAGTGAAACTTTTATTTGATCCTCTCAAATTTTTTCGCTCTTCAATCAGCATGTCGCGTTACAAGCCGTGACGTCAAAGGCCGAGACGCTACAAGCCATGACGTCACAATCCGTGACGGCATAAATAAGAAAGTTGAAATTTAATTTATAAAAAAATAATTGTGAGATTTAATTATTCAATTTTTAAATTGATAAAAAATATAATTTTTAAAATAATTTAAAATGATTCAAAACTTCAATACTAAATAAATATTGTTCTCAGTCTTTAACATACGTCTATTGATTTCCCATTTTCCAATTATTAAGTTAAGATTAAAAACGCGATTTTAGTACCCTTGAATACCCTTGAATACCCCCTAATTGAATAATTTTCTGAAAATTTTCATTCAAACGCCTACGATCCGAAAAAAAAGTTTCACTTGCATCGTGCTTTCATAAAACCACACAATGATTTTTTTATTTTCTACTGAATCAAAGACAAATATGCTAAGAAAATTAAAACAAAACAATAATACCTTTTAAATAAATTAATTAAAGATATTTTAGTTGTTAATTTAACGAAAAGAGCGCCCACGCTCAAAATTTGTATAACTACATGTTGATTGGAAGGGGCAAATTCTAAAGATAGAGATGCTGGTGGGTAGGTTACAACCTAAAGCTCGCCCCTTTGGGACCAACGAGTGTTAAATAGATAAACAATTCACAAATACCACGTTTAAATAGCTAAAATTACTAAACCCGAAATTCCGCTGAGACAATTGGATATTTGATTAGATAATTTGCCTAAATAACCAACCATTTATAGAGTAAATTTGTATTGAATTTAAAAAAATAAAACAAGAAATAGACTCTCTCTAAACATAATATAAAATCTGGTGCGACCAGTCACACCATATTTTTTGTGTTGCCATATGTTTAGTTTCAGCCGATATATTAGAAGAAAGATATAAAAAACAGAAAAAATATATTTTGTTACCATGGCAACCATTTCTTCTATCTTATCTATGAAGTAATTAATGTACAAGAGTAAACTGGCCTTCAAACAATTTTGAGAACGAAATGAGAATATACATTTTTAAAAAGCATATAAAAAAATAATTGATTTTTGAATTTTAATCAAAATTGTTATAGTGAATTTTGAAAAAATCGAAAAAAAAAAAAACTGAAAAAGTACATCAGTAAAGTCCTAGTACTTTTTGGGCGATTTTGTTTAAAAGGTTATTTTCACCCTCCAGGGGGGATGTCTAACCTAGCTATAAAATCAGCCTCATAGCTTCTTTCATGCTTAAAATTGAACACAGACAGACAGACCATGTTGCGAAAACCACTTTTTTGGATTCAGGGGACCTCAAAACATCGAAGAATGCATCCCTGAGAGGGAAACTTCTTTATGACTCTTCCATAGGTCGGGATGTCACAGAAGCTCACCCCATAGCAGGGGCGTATATAAGGGGGGGCCGAGGGGCCCGGCCCCCCCCCCCCCCCCCCCCGAAATTTCCCAAACACATATACATATATAGGGATATACAGACATCAGCGCAACAAATTTTTCCGCAGGATGGAAAACTTTGGTTCCGCAAAGGAAAAAATGTTCTGCAAAAAATTTCGTGTGAAAAAAAATTTAGTTTCTTAAAAAAAAAATTTTCCGCAGAAAAATTTTCAGTTCGGGCCCCCGCCGAAAAAAAATTCTATATACGCCCCTGCCCCATAGAATTGTCTTTAATGAAAAAATCCCGCAAGCTTAGGATGCCAACACGGAAGTTTTTTGTAGAAGCCGACACCCTAGCCAGCGTTTATTTACCCGAGGTACTTCCGTGCACAAAGACACAAACCTCAAACCCAACCGGCCGTAGTCACCTACTGACACACCGTGAAAGTTGCATTATTTCCTATCTCTAACTCCTCCTTCTGCGTTCATTTCTAGCTTGTGAACTAATCCTTATTTCTGGTTCTACACGGTTCTTTTGATCCAACCTCTTCTATGCTAGGATGTCCTAGTTTGAGGAGGGAATCCCTCAGCACCAATTTCTTTCGAAGTTCCCTCTCCCTGAGAGGGAAACTTCTTCATGTCCCTTCCATAGGTCGGGATGTTTCAGAATCTTACCTCATATAATTGTCTTTAATGAAAAAATCCCGCAAGCCTAGGATGCGAACACGGATGGTATTTTTAATAACTTTTAATTACTATATAATATCAAATACTAACATTTTAGAATATCATATAACAAGAATAGGGTTATGACAAGTTTAGACCACCGAAAACGATCTGTATAGATAGTTATTATAATAATTAGTTTATTAATTGAAAAGTTAAAATGAATTTAAATAAAAGGAAAACTTTTTAATTACCCAACGTAAAATTACGTTCTAGTTGAAAACGAGAAAATGACGTGGATTTCTCTCTATTAAATTAATGCCCCTTTTTGTTCAATGGTTTTGAGGTATTATCTCAAGTAAAGTATAGAATCAATAAGAAACTTTTCTTGTTTCCTGTGATTTCTCACTAAAAAGAGAAGAGAGAAACATTTCCTGTTACAACATACAACTTCTAAAGGCTATATATCAATTGACTTATATTCAATGGCTTTCTTAGAACGGGGTTTCGGGGGAAAAAAATGTTTTGTACTTAAAAGATGTTAAAAATTAGAGCTGCCGATAACATATGTCACAACCAGAAAGATTCTTACATTAGTATAATAGATCATTTACATTGCAAACTACACTGATAATAAGAAAAACGAAATCAAAGCAAGGGCGGATACAAGGGGGGTAAAGGGGGTAATTACCCCCCCCCCCCCTGAGATATGAAAAAATACTTTTTTTTAAAAAAAAAAAAATTAATTTTTAATGACAAATTTTAAAAATCTGGTGTGACTGGCGCACAGCACACAACTTTCTCTTACCTTCGGTAATCGAAAGTTGTGTTCTGTGCTTGTCACACCAGATTTTTTGTGTCGACATGTATTTGGTTCCCGACAGTACGAAACATTTGAATTCAGATGTAAATTTATTAGTTTGGGAAAATATTTATATTTTGTTACCATGGCAACCATTTCTCCTATCTTCCCTATGAAATACAAGAGTAAAGTGGTCTTCAGAAGATTTCAATCGCAAAATGAGAATATACATTTTAAAGAACATCTAAAAAATAATTGATTTTTGAATTTAAAAAAAAATCGTTGGAGCAAATTTTGAGAAAATCGAAAAAAACTGAAAAAGTACATCAGTAAAGTACTAGTACTCTTTGGCCGATTTTGATTAAAAGCTTATTTTTCCGGTCCCGGAAGGTGTTTAACTTAAATATAAAATTTCAACCTCGTAGCTCAATTCCTTCATCCTTAAAATTGAACACACACCCACCCACCCACACACCCACCCACCCACACACCCACCCACCCACCCACAGACAGACCATGTCGCGAAAACCACTTTTTTGGATTCAGGGGACCTCAAAACGTGAAGATCCATCAAAATCTCGACATCGAATTTTTGACATGAATCCAATACTTTCTCTCTATATATATATTACATATATACATAGGTAAGAGAAAGTAAAAATTAATACTTAAAAATTTGATTTGTATTTATATTCTGGCAAACAAGTACAGAATGCGCCTTTAAATTACCGAAATTAAGAAAAAAATGTGTGCTGTGCGACCAGTCACTCCAGATTACCCCCCCCCCCCCCGAGAAACACCCCTGGTTCCGCCACTGAATCAAAGCATTTAATTTGATGTGTTATGGCTGTGGAGATTTCCTCAGGAAACCGAAATGGAAACTTTGCAGCCAGGAGATTAAATAAAAAAATCTTTTATTTATTTTTTTACTTGCCGACGTTTCGGTCGTCTGTCACGACCTTCATCAGGGCAAATAATTGTCAACAATACAGGGTCTTAGGTATTTTGATAGGTATTTTGACCCTGTATTGTTGACAATTATTTGCCCTGATGAAGGTCGTGACAGACGACCGAAACGTCGGCAAGTAAAAATTAAATAAAATATTTTTTTATTTAATCTGCTGGCTGCAAAGTTTCCATTTCGGTTTCCTGATGAAATCAAAGCATTTTACACAGACCTTAATTGTATCTTCTACCCAAGATTCTATTATTATTGAACAATCCTAGAGGCTAGAGATATCAATAAATTTAAAAAAATTCTCTGAAAAGTGGCATCATTTGGTGGGTGGTATAGTCGGACAGAGAACATAATTGCATCCATCACGATACCGAGATTTATATATACTATAAAATCACTTATCCTTTTCCGTTCAAAGAAGGCAAACTTTCAAAAGGGCTCTAATAAAGGCTTACGAAATATCAAAAGCTTTTCTGATTCTAGCGAAAAGGACGAGATGATTCTAAGGACAGAAAGAACAAAAGACCAGCAGTTTGGAAATGGTCCAAATATAGAAAATAACAAATACTTATTTATTTTTATTAAATTTTTTTTTTAAATTTGTTTATTTGATTGGTATCCTATTCAATTGAAATACCTTGTCACCTGGGATGGGAAGCGCACCTCTTGGTACCAAAAGATAATATCTCCCCGAGGCATAGGTCAAGGTTAAAATACTGAATATTTCTTATTGCTGTCATTTTTACCTTCTCTTACCTCGACATATGTTAATACATAGAGAAAGAAAGTATTGTATTCATGTCAAAAATTCGAGATTCAGAGATTTAGATGGGTTTTGGAGTCCCCTGAATCAGAAAAAGTGGTTTTCGCGACATGGTCTGTCTGTCTGTGTGTTTGTGAACAAAATATCTCAAGAACGAAAAGAGCTAGTAGATTGAAATTTTATATTTAAGTTATTCATCCCTCTAGCATGAGACACGAAGCTTTTAGAACAAAATCGGCCAAAGAGTACTAATATTTTACTGACTGTACTTTTTCAGGTTTTTTCGATTTTCTCAAAATTCGCTCTAACGATTTTGATTGAAATCAATTAAATCAATAATTATTTTTTAGATGCTCTATATATATATCTCGACAAAAAAAATCTGGTGTGACAAGCACAGAACGTATATTCTCATTTTGTTTTCAAAATTGTTTGAAGACCACTTTACTCTTGTATACTTCATAGAAAAGATGGAAGTGGTTGCCATGGTAACAAAATATTTTCCCATTTTTATAAATCTTACCTCTTGAATTTTAAAATATCGGCGGAAACTAAATATATCTCGACAGAAAAAATCTGGTGTGACTGGTCGTACAGTTCTCTTACCTTCGGTAATCGAAAGTTGTGTGTTGTGCGACCAGTCACACCAGATTTTTTATATAATTTTTAATTCTGAATTAACTAATTCACATTGAAAGAACCATTTTTTTTTTTTAAATTTCCATTTGAAAAAGTGGTTCAGATGTTAATTATTAAAAAAAAGTAGAATTAGATCTAATATAAATATATTAAGTGATGGAAGAGAGCAAATTTTGATAAAAAAATAAAATAAATAAATAAATAAATAAAAAAATGAAAAAGTACATCAGTAAAGTACTAGTACTCTTTGGCCGATTTTGATTAAAAGCTTATTTTCACGCTTGATTTTGTTAAAAAGCTTCGTGTCACGTCCCAGGGGGGGGGGGGTGCCTAACTTAATTGAATCTAACCTGAAATGTGAAATTAATATATTATTTTTCAATTATTTTTAAATGCGATATTTTCCCCGCCACGTGGTCGAGAGGTTATAGGTGTTGACAAATGTCAATATTGATAATCTTAAAAGTCAAGGGGAGTGGATTCAACAGATATAAAATATCATTTGCTGATTCCAAAAGAGATAAGGAAAAAAAAGATTGTGATGGTGAATTTACAGAAGAGAACCATTAAAGTTTATGTGTTATTTTATGATTGAGGGAGGGATTTATAAAAAGAAGGCGGAGAAATAAGGAAAATTTTTTTTTCTTTTATTTAACTCCTCCCAAATCATAAAATAATTAAATACATTTATTTGTTATTGGTTAGTTAAAATAACCAATCAAAATAGGGAGAAAAAAAAATAAAATGGAGGATTTCGTTTTTTTTTTTTTATTTTTTTTTATTTTTACTTTCTCTTACCTATATATTAATGTCAAAAATTTGATTTCGAGATTTTGACGGATCTACACGTTTTGAGGTCCCCTGAATCCAAAAAAGTGGTTTTCGCGACATGGTCTGTCTGACTGTGTGTGTTCAATTTTAAGCATGAAGGAATTGAGCTAGGAGGTTGAAATTTTATATTTAAGTTTTCTACCCTCCTGGACCGTGAAAATAAGCTTTTAATCAAAATCGGCCAAAGAGTACTTACTAGTACTTTACTGATGTACTTTTTCAATTTTTTTGCGATTTTCTCAAAATTTGCTGCAACGATTTTGTGTAAAATTCATAAATCAACTATTTTTTAGATGCTCTTTAAAAAGTATATCAGTGAAATTTTTCGTGTAAATCGTTTGAAGTACACTTTACTGATGTGGAAGCATTCGTAGCTCAGCGCCATCTATGAATCATCGTGTGGTCCTAGCTCTTATCCTTGTTGAGATATTTTGTTCACAGACAGACCGACAGGCACACACTCAGACAGTCAGACAGAACATGTTCCAAAAACCACTTTTTTGGATTCAAGCGACCTCAAAATGTGTATATCCATAAAAATCTCGACATCGAATTTTTTCTATATACAGTAGAACCTCGATAAGTTAAACCTCGCTAAGTTCAAAACCTCCGTAACTTAAAAAATTTTTTCAATTCCCTTCCCTTGACAGCGTAAAACCTCTATTACTTAAAGAACAAAACCTCTGTAACTTAAACAAATATTTTGAGCAGAGCCCTCGATAACTTAAAATAATATTTTGGTGACCTCTATAACTTAAAGTATTTCTATACATATCATCGAAAAAATAGTTGATGCAGAAAATCAAAAATACATGAAGCAGAAAAAAATTACTGATTTTTTTGTAAATAAATAAATCTATTAATTTAATTTATATTTAACTAAACTATTCTAAATAAACAAATAGATCAAACGAAATTCCTTTTTCACTCACGTGCGCAAAGTCAATAAACCTCGGTACGTTAAAAATTATATTCAATAACCTCTCTAACTTCAACTCTCGATAAGTAAAAAACTCGATAACTCAAATTTCTAACCGTTTCCCTTGAACTTTAACTTATCGAGGTTCTACTGTATTAACATATAGGCCTAGGCCTCTAGAGGTAAAAGAAAGTAATAATACCAATGGTTGTTTATGCGTAAAAAAAAATCGTTTTGTATTTTAATAGATTAATAAGCTTTCTTCTATCTCCTCATTTAGGCTATTATTTAATTTCAACGAGAAACAATTTAGTGGTTTTGATTATATAAACCGAAAGTGAAAATTTAGAATACTCAATTATTTAATAGACTAACTATAGACGACATTGTTTATCAACGATACCCCTACTCTCCCTCCCCTTGGGAATAAGTTATATACAAGTTTATCGAATAAGTAGCAGCCATTAGCCAATTAGAGTTAAGGTTGCAAATACATTTAACTTAATTAGGCATTAAACTTGACGAAAGCGAGAGATAGAAGGTCAAATTGTAGCTACAAAATGATTATTTTGAATTTGTAATCTCGAATATTATAATAATAATAATAAAGTTTCACTCTCTCTTTCACTTGAAGTTAAATTAATTCTCATCTTCTTCTCTTTAAGGATAAAATATTATATTAAGTTTCAACTAAGACGATATGGAAACAAATATGATAAAACTTTTGCTGTTATCAATGAAAGGATTATTAGATCGCTGAAAAGAGAGCATGCAAATGAGGTAGCTTTATGCTCAATCATCTAATCGAGGTTTTGGAAATGATTTCTATTTTTAGTGCAGATACAGTACAGTGAGCGCCACAATTAAGTCCCCAATTGGTATAATAATTTTAATGACCGAAAAGATAAAATAAAATCATCTGTACCAGATCTAATTTTAGTTTCTCTTACCTCTATATATTTTAATATATAGAGAGAGAAAATATTGGATTCATGTCAAAAATTCGATGTCGAGATTTTGATGGATATACACGTTTTGAGGTCCCCTGAATCCAAAAATGTGGTTTTCGCAATGTTCAATTTTAAGCATGAAGGAATTGAGCTAGAAGGTTGAAATTTTATATTTAAGTTAAACACTCCCCTGAAGCGTGAAAATAAGCTTTTAATCAAAAACGGCCAAAAAATACTACTACTTTACTGATGTACTTGTAGAGTTTTTTGTAGATATTCTCAAAATTCGCTCCAAGGATTTTTATTAAAAATCAAAAATCAATTTTTATTATATTTTAAAGGCTCTACGCCTTTTGACGTAGTACAGTCAGCGCCACAAGTGCCTGATGTGCTTGAGAACAGAGCCTTGAGCTTAGGCAACCAAAATGTTGTACATCAAGCACTTGTGGCGCCCACTCTATTATGTGAAAAGCCGCGCCGCCATCTTATAAAAAGGGAAAAATAATTTTAATTATTATTTTTCTCTTTTTAGATGATAGCGGGGTTTTTGACGTAGTAAAGTCGGCGCCAAAATGTGTTCGAGATGTTTGAATGTTGTCTTAAAAGTAGCTTTTCTCCTTCAGTTGCATTAAAAATCGATGATTTATTTATTTTAAAAATATTGGCTTTGTTGACTAAACTCACTAAGCTCCACTCTCGAGCACACTTATGACTGACTGTACATATTCTATCTCTTATATGTTATGAATGAAGAAACCAAGCGCCAGTAATTTAACTCTGAGATATGTAAAATTGTAAACAATACCATTGTCAATGACTTTTTTTCTTAAAAAAATTGCACGGAATAATAATGTTGTGATTTAAATAAAGAGGAGGGCTAGAAGATGGCGGTCTTATCTCAATTTCGATCATGGCGCATTATGCATAACATCGCCCATATGTAATATTTATTAATCTTGTGGGATAGTAAAATATGTATTTATATTTTGTAAAACATTGTACAAACAGTGGATGGCTGAATGGCGGAGGCTAACGGCCAAAAAAATAAATGAAAAAAAAATGTATTGTTATTTGGTTGTGTTGGTGATTGTGTTGATTGTTATTATTGATTAGCGGGCTTTGACAAATAAACGTTTTTGCATTAAATATTCTGCTTCATTTAGAAAATTGTGGTGTCGAAGTGGTCTGGATTTATGCTTAATAAAAGAAGTCAAAAGAAGAGTCAAGATATGGATTATAATTCAATGTTTCAGATTAAGCCGCCTGATTCTTTTGATTTTTCTTCCCGAATTAATGGCCTAATTGAATTTAAAAATTTGAGAGATATAGAGAATCCTCTAGTTTGGAAATGCAAAAACGTTTATTTGTCAAAGCCCGCAAATCAATAATAACTATCAACACAATCACCAACACAACCAAATAACAATACATATTTTGCTATCACACAACCTTAGGGATGGTTAATCATTTAGGTAAATTTATTCCGTAATGTGGCTGATAAGCCGAAACTATTGAGATCTTCTTAAAAAGGATTCAAAATGGAATTGGGATGTTATACAGAAAAAATCTTATGAAGTTTTAAAGTTTGATTTGAAAATATTTCTAGTTTGAAATTTTATGATTATAAAGATGAAGCAATAGTTTCTGCTGAAGTTGTGTGATAGTAAAATTGTATTGTTGTTATGTTTATGCTGTATATTGTGTTTTTCTGATATGCATGTATTTCCGATAATAATTTTTCTTTATTTGATATATTTTCTGATATGCATGTATTTGATAATAATATTTCTTTACACCTAAAAAAAAAAATTCACTCTTTTTTCTCATTCACACTGCACACTCACATTCACACAGTTTTTTCGGCACTTAGGCCATTTAAGTCATTTACGATAACCGTTTTTGTTTAATATATAATAGATATAGGGGTCCAGGCATCTTATTTAAGCCATTTGGTATCCAATCGGCTAAAAAATCATCGGACTGCCTGGGGTCGAACCCGCGACATTTGGTATAGGAGGTAGGCCGCTACCTACTACGCCAAACCCGGGGGCCTTATACCTGTTATGTATATATTTTATATGAGTTTTTATATATAGATGTAAATGGGATGGCCAAGAAGCCAAATAAAAAAAAAAAAAAAGTATTGTTATTTGGTTGTGTTGGTGATTGTGTTGATTGTTATTATTGATTAGCGGGCTTTGACAAATAAATGTTTTTGCATTAAATATTCTGCTTCATTTAGAAAATTGTACAAATCTTATTTATTAATCATAATAATAACTATTTTCGAGATTTTTAATAAATAAGTTATTATTTTTAAGAAGATTAATACAATAAACTTTTTTTTAATCTTTAAAAATTAATCCTCGTTGCAATTGAATTCTACGTTGCGTTTACTTAATCAACTAAAAAGAAAATAGAGCAATGGAATTAAAAAAAGAAAAAAAAAAATAATAAAGAAAGAAAGATAAAAAAACTATTTTGCATTTGACTATCGACGAGCCGTCGTAATAAATAACAGTTTAGCCGAGCAACAAGTATGAATGGCCCGTCTGGGTGATAAAAGTGCCATTAGTGATCGGATGGTCATCTGGTTGAGGCCCGGGGACCTGGGGACCCCTTTTAGTAGACCCCCTACCACATCAACAGCCTAAAAGCTACCAGCATCGATCGCCTGACCCTCTGAGAGCTACGCGCCGCTGCCGCAACTCAAATGCCTTCTTAAAACAAATCTGGCTTCTCTACACCTTTACTTTATTTTCCAATCAACACCCTAAAATAAACTGACGTCTTTAACACGTCAGATGTCAAATTAATTAATTTCTTGAACAAATAGAAAAATAAATCAATCTTTAATTCTCTTCGATGAAATGCTTCTTCATTTCTGGTTCATTTTGAAAAATGATTTAAAAATATTTAATGACATCATCAGGCTATTGTTATAATTTTTGGAACTTTTTCTTTGAATTATTAAAAATTTGCTGAATTGAACCATAAATATTTTTCGAGATCTACATATTTGAATAATAAATGAGTATTCAAAATACCTCGATTCGGACTTTAACTGGGTCATAGATTGTGTGAGTTTTTATTGGCTATGCCAAATGCCCATTGGTCCCCGGGAATCGGCCCCAGGATCTCCAGCATTTCCTGGTGCTGCCCATAGCACCAGGCTGCCGGACCCTAGACCTATATCAATAAAATGGCGGACAAGAGAGAAATTTTTACTTTCTCTTGCCTATATGTATGTAAATGTATACATAAGTATACATATATATATATATATATATATATATATATATATAGAAAGAAAGTTTTGGATTCATGTCAAAAATTCGATGTCGAGATTTTGATGGCAGCGGCGTAACCAGCCTTTGAGGGCGGGGGGGGCGAAGCTTAACTAGGGCGCCGATTTTCCAGGGGGCTCCGCCCCTGGACCCCTTGCTCGCCTTCGGCGAGCATTGCCGCCTTCGGCGGGCAAATTTCTTGCATCCTGTAATTTCCTCAGCGAATTTGTTTATATTTACATGTTTTTAAATGACACCTGTATGATTTTGTTTTGATTTTTCTTTGCTTTTACGAAAAAATGTCGTTTTCTTCTGTGATTATTTCAAAAACTATTCAGTTTTCGGAAAAATATCAAAGAATAAAAACTTTTTAAAATTGAGTATTTTATCATAATATGACAAAGAAATTGAAAATTTCGAAATTTCTGAAAAAACTTATTAGGTAAAGTACTACTTCCAAGTGACGAATTTAATCCAAAAGTTGATAGAAATCTACAATTTTAGTGTAAGGAGCATATACCAAATTTCATCTATCTAGCTGCTTTGGTTTTTAAGCAATCGTGTTCACACACACACACACAGACGTAATTCCAAAAGAATATACGAGAAAGTCTCGGGGAAGTCAATCCCCATGTTTTTTTTTAACACACACTTTTTTCCCATTCACACTCACACACACATGCACACAGTCTTTTCGGCAACTTAGGCCATATAAGACTTTGACTTTGACATTTGGTATTCAAATGGCTTAAATAAAATCATCGGACTGCCTGGGATCCGAACCCCCGATTAGAGCCCTGTACGGGTACGGGTTGGCCCGTTACCCGCCCGGGACGGGCGGGCTTTGGAGGCCATGAAAAAATTACGGGCGGGTAGCAAGTCTAAATAAACGGGTTCGGGCGGACGGGCATGCAAATGAAAATTTATTTAAAAATTGCTAGACATTCGTTCATTCATTCACTAAATCTCGGGCGGGAATGGGCGGGTTTGAAAAAATTCCGGGCGGGCTCGGGCGGGCCTGAAGAATGGTAAAAGCCCTTTCATTTTGAGAAGATCGAAAAAAATGAAAAACTACATCAGTAAAATACTAGTACTTTTTGGCCGATTTTGATTAAAAGCTTATTTTCACGGTCCCGGGGGTGACTTAAATATACATTTCAGTCTCATAGCTCAATTCCTTCATGCCTAAAAAAATTTTGAATTCCAAAAAATTAAATATTAAGGTTTATACGAATCCTGAGTAATTCTCCACAGCCATAAAACATCAAATTAAGGCTTATATATTGCAAAATAAAAAAAATTTTAATTATAAAGCCTCTATATACGTTATTTATTATTTTTGGAATTAAATTCTTTTAAAATAGTAGAATTCAAGTTGTAATATAATTTTAAAAGAAAACAATCAATTTTTTAAGACAATCGATGAAAAGAATATGATAAAATCACATTCGCTGGGCTATATCTTAGAGGCTGTAGGGCGCCTATGCCGGTTTCGGGGGGCGCCAAGGTCTCGATGCGCCTGGGGCGGGGGGGCTCGAGCCCCCCCCTCGCCCCCCTGGTTACGCCACTGTTTGATGGATATATACGTTTTGAGGTCCCCTGAATCCAAAAAAAGTGGTTTTCACGACATGGTCTGTCTGTCTGGGTTCAATTTAAAGCATGAAGAAATTGAACTAGGAGGTTGAAATTTTATATTTAAGTTAGTCACCCCCTAGGGTGGTGTGAAAATGAGCTTTTAAGGTGCGCGTCTCGGAAAACAGAACACTATTGACTACCGAGTTACTCGAGGCGGCAAGAGATGGCGTTAGTTTTTCCCATAGGAATACAAGAGATTTATTCCATTTCATTTTAAAGATTCCAGCTAATTAATTAAGGATAAAAAATTAATTATTTTTTAACACAATGTTTACTAATTTCCCCCCAATTATCTATAAGATATAGAGCGAATTTTTTAAAAATATCTTTTATTTGATGCGATTAATCTAACAAGGGAGTGCATAGCCTTGATAACACCGATTTGAACGAAAATTTTTTTATGTGTAGTACTTGATGAAAAACGAATTCTGTTAAAGCCAGAGAACGCGCTTCTCAACGGTTCGTCTAAAAAAAAATGTTAAAGATTTTGCCTGCATGCCTTAAGCCGTTACTAACAATAACATTTACAAATGTCGCGATGGCTAGATCGGTAGGGCGCATTCTTTGTAAACAAAAAATCCCGGTTCGAATCTCTTCTTGTGCAACTATTTTTTTTTTTTGTGTAATTTATTTATTTATTTTTTTTTTTTTGTTTCAGAATATTTTTTAATATTAATAAATAAATAAAAAGTTTTTTTTTAATTAATGGCATTTAATTTTCAACATGTTCCATATACTTAAAGAAAATTCGAATGCTTTCTGTCAAAAATATAATATAAGGAAATATTTAATATTATACTAGAAATATATTACTATTAATTGGACACATAAATAAATTTATAATAATATTTATGTTTTAAACAGTTGGGTCGTTCATTTTCCGAACTTTGAACATGTTACGATAATATTTTTTTGTGTCCAATTAATAGTAATATATTTCTAGTATAATATTAAATATTTCCTTATATTATATTTTTGACAGAAAGCATTCGAATTTTCTTTAAGTATATGGAACATGTTGAAAATTAAATGCCATTAATTAAAAAAAACTTTTTATTTATTTATTAATATTAAAAAATATTCTGAAACAAAAAAAAAAAATAAATAAATTACACAAAAAAAAAAAATAGTTGCACAAGAAGAGATTCGAACCGAGATTTTTTGTTTACAAAGAATGCGCCCTACCGATCTAGCCATCGCGACATTTGTAAATGTTATTGTTAGTAACGGCCTAAGGCATGCAGGCAAAATCTTTAACATTTTTTTTTAGACGAACCGTTGAGAAGCGCGTTCTCTGGCTTTAACAGAATTCGTTTTTCATCAAGTACTACACATAAAAAAATTTTCGTTCAAATCGGTGTTATCAAGGCTATGCACTCCCCTTGTAAGAAAAAAATTTATTTTTTCGAAAATCAAAAAAAGGGGCTTCTATAAGTTGTAGATATTTTAAATAAATTTAATTTAAAAAAAAATTTGAGGTCGATAGCTTCAAAATTGTGGCCGCTGGAATCTCCCAAAATTAGCACCCCTAGACGCGCACCTTATTCAAAATACTTTACTGATGTCTTTTTCAGTTTTTTTTTTGTTTTTTTTTTTTTTTTTCGATTTTCTCAAAATTCACTCCAACGATTTTGTTTGAAATTTAAAAATCAATTATTAACCTGGACGATCCTAATTTGGCTCTAATCTCCAATCCTCCACTGAAATCAGTTACTTATTAGATGCTCTTTAAAATGTATGGAGGATTCTCATTTTGCCATTGAAAAATCTGGTGTGACAAACACAGCTCACAACTTTCCATTACCTTCGGTAGAAAGTTGTGTTCTGTGCGTTAGTCACACCAAATTTTTTTTTTAAATTGAACCAACATCAAAACAACGATCTATTATTTTTTTTCTTGATTTATCATATTATTAACAAGCAAGTAATTTTAATGATCTTTCGCCATTTTTTTATCTTTTCGTGAATCAACGTATACAATACGTATGTATATATATATATATATCTTTCGCCAGATAAAAGAAACATTTTATCAGTCAATGTTTATCATTTCAATATGGCTAAAATACAAATAGAAAAAAAAAGAGAAAGTAATATATTTTCTAAAGAAATATTTTTTATATAAAGCATTTTATCTAAAATATAATTTCCGTTTTAATTCAATGAAATTGTTTTTATTGAATAATAAGGCCTTAATGTAATTATAAATATTAAAATATAAAATACCAGTTGGCTAAACGCTTATTCAAAAGAGAATAAAAAAAACTTTTGAGGCACCGCGTAAAAGCAATGGAAAATTTCTTTGCTGTTGTGGTCATTTGGGCTGCCTATCTCTAAGGAGAACTAATCAATTTAAATAAAATTTATTCAAAAAAAAAAAGTCTTTTGTGTTGAGATATATTTAGTTTCCCATAGCACCTTATTTTTCCGGTTAATTTTGAGAAATTCGAAAAAAAGTGAAAAACTACATCAGTAAAGTGTGCTTCAAACAATTTTCCCAAAAAATTTTACGGATATTACTTTTTAAAGGGCATCTAAAAAATAATTGATTTTTGAATTTTAATCAAAATCGTTAGAGCCATTTTTGAGAAAATCGAAAAAAAGTACTTTGGTAAAGTACTAAAACTTATTGGCTGATTTTGTTCAAAAGCTTATTTTAACTGACCAGCTGGGTACAGTACCTAACTTAAATATAAAATTTCAAACTCGTAGCACATTTTCTTCATGCCTTAAACCATCACACACATGGGGACCTCAAAACGTGTATTTCCTTCAAAATCTCGACAACGAATTTTTGACATGATTGCAATACTTAAGCTAGATTACATAGATAGGCAAGAGAAAGTAAAAAAGAAAATCTAAATTAAGTGCTTAATAAATAAGAAGTTGAACTGGTATTTTCCACGTTTAATTAAATTTCTATGAAGATAAATCTTAGATGATTAAAATGTTAGAAGATAAATAACATATTCACTTGTTAAATTTAATAATAAAAGAGAATAAGCATTTTACGAGTATTTGTTAAATTCCCTAAATACAAAAGGAGATGAATAAATAACTGCAAACTGTAACTCATTTATATTTCATCAAGGTTTAATCATTTTTAATTTAGTAAATATGATAAATGAAATTTATATGATCATTAAGGGAGACAGGAACTAAACACCTAGGGTAGAAAAAAGTGGATTTTTTGCGAAGATCTGCACACTGGGGGAACAAACAAACACCTGAGAACGTTTTTTTTTTTTTTTTTCAATGGAGCTACATAAAGATTGAATCGTTATTCGAATGCTAAAATCTAATATAAGAAATGCGAGGGCGAAGTTTTTGTTAAACACAAATAGAAATTCAAATCGCTATTTTTACATCATAAAGATAATATTTGATACAAGAAAATATAGATAATGAATATATTATTGAATCGAGAGTTGAACAAGTAGTTAGAAAAACAATAAGACAAATGTTTATTTTTGAGATGAAAAATAAAACCTCGATCAGAAGTTGAAATATGTAGTGTATTAAGATGAGAGATGAAGATATTTTTAAACATTTTATATGAGTGATCGATCTGTAGAACCATGATAACTCAGAATTTGTGCTTTCACCACACGAGGATTATTTTAACAAACCCAATTATTAAAAAATCCAAAAATTTACATTGACCATAAAAAAGAAAAAAAACTTTAAGGGGGGAACGGGAGCGAAGTGGTTACGCATGTTTTTCCCGATAAGGTGGCGTTGTGTGTCATAAAAAGCATGCCCAAAAAATCAAGTAATTCATAAATTTGCCAAGAGATGTCAGAATGGTAGCTAATAATATTTAATGCATTTGGTTGATTTTCATTGTTCTTTTAACAATAAATACTTTATAAATGTTATTATATATTATGTATCTTTTATAAAATCATAAAAATATATAAATATAGGCCAGATATAGGCTAATACTATATCGTCTGTTAGACTAGCCTGCCATCTATTGCAATAATGCTGAACTAATTTGGCAGTTAATTTTTAAATAAATCATCTAAGCTTATTTTAAAAATTTCTTAATTAATATGTGATTAATAATAACAATAAATTCATTTTTAAATTTAAAAAAAATTGAAGATTATTGGGACAGATTGTTTTTTGTATTTGCTTGCTAACAAAAAATTAATTACGATAATTTTTTAATAAGTCATTAGAAAAATTATAGCTCCATGTCCCAATAATCTTTTATGAATTCAATTCATTAAAAAAAAACGCATTGGAAAATTCCTTATAATAATCTAGTTTTTTTAAAGTACGCTTATACATCGCTCCTGAACCTTAACTTTGTCTAAAATATCAATTATTTATTTAAAATTAAACAATAACAACCTGATCAAATAATAAAAAAAAAATTTTCTCTTTGAAAAATCGAAAATCTATCTCATCAACATTTTCAAATTTAGAATAAAAGGGAGGTGAGTTTATGATGAAGCAATAAAAACACGTCAACTATAAAAAAAAAAACTTGATTAAAAAATCTCTATCGGAAAAGAAATACCTATTTTAAACAGGTGATGATAAAAATGATGGCTTGGAGTTTACAAAAAAAAAAAAAAAAAATTATCTAAGCTTAATCCTTATTAAAAAAATATATATAATGAAAAGCATCAACATAAATTATAGAATATTAAAAATTATTATCTCGCCTCTCTCCGTATAGATATATATTTTTTTTCTTTGACTTTGATTTATGGAAAATAATATCAAAATTATCATGGAAAATTTAAATCAGGTCAAAGGTTATTAAAAAAATAATATCTCATAAAAAATTTATGGAATTAAAAATTGAAATTGTATTCAAAGAGAAAGTCATAAAATTAAACAAGATAAAATTTTATTAAGATTATAAGCACCTAGTTTCTTTATTTGTCTATGCTTTTTTTTTATTATTAATTAAAAAATTTTTAACTAGGCTTACAAAATTTTTCAGCTTTAGACTGAAAAGAAAAAAGTTTAATCCAGTGATATTTTTAAAATCCATATATACCTATGGCTATTGGGGGACGTTCCACTCGGTGATTGCTCGCGGACACCCATCCGCGATTTCCCCACGCTACAATTACAAAAACGGCTCTACTCTAACTCTAATTTCAGATGTGAAAGAAATTTTGAATGACATTTATTACTAATTATGATGATAATAAAAATGGTGAATAATTAATTACAACCAGAAATTGAACATAACATTAAAAATTGTATTAAATTATTATATTCTCATTATATTTGTTTAAAAATGTAAAAGATAAAATGAACAAAAAAATGAGAATATTATTGTCAAAATGAATTTCCCTCTCTCTCTTGTTAAATTAGAATTTTTAATCTCTGAATTGAGGTTATATGGCTGGGATTAAGCGACTAAAATTTCATTATAAACAAGCAAACCCCCCTAGCCTCTATTAATCCTCTCTTCTCCCTGGAAGCTCCTATTTTAAAGTTGACTTAACCAACTGTCAAGTAGAATATCGATATGTCATCTAATGTCATCACCTAAGCCAGTCTATTTAGATTAAATCGTCTGGAAATTCTCTCTTCCCCTTTTAGACATACGTACGGAGACATCTAACAATTTCATTATCTATTATTACATCAAAGCAAACAAAATCGAAAAATACCTTTTTGTATTTTAGATTATCATTTATAGCCTATTATTCTAGAAGATATTTTCTGGTAAATTATTTCAACAAAAATCTTTGAAGTATAGTAGTCTGGCTTTACACAGTTTTGTTACAATTGAATAGACTCTCTCTTCAATCATTAGTGTCAGACCTGACACGTTGTGGTTACTCTGAAGGTTACCTTTCCTAGGAAGGTTCTCGTTTCCTTCCTCAGGAGGAGGCATCTCAAATAGAGTCGGATGGTTTTTTGCCATGAGGTGGATTTGAACTTGAGTTGTCTTCTGCTAGGTTATAAGCTTAACTGCTTTATCCCCTTCTGCTAATCGCCTCCTACACATTACTTAATTAGTTCAGTTGTTAATTTCAATAAATATTTAATATCTGTACTGTGGGGAAAGTAATCGAAAAACCGATTAGTCAGTTGAGTTGTTTATCTTTTAACGAGAAAAAACCAAAGAATTTCTCCATCTCCTTAGAATTATAGCTGGAAAATTATTAATCATTTCCTTAGACCACAGATGTATCAAGAATTCAAAAGAAAACATTAAAATCCTGATGAATTAGGAGTCGAAAGTTATGTCCGAGTTCCATGATGCTCCAAACACCTTTCAATGTTGGACGTGTTTTAGGATAGTATGTCGCATCGTGTAGCCAAACTTTGAACGATGTCAAACGTCGGAATTTCGTGAACAATGTTGAATCAACAGAAGGCCCAATAAGTGGCACCTTGTTGCAAGATTACAGAAGAAGGAATCAGCAACAGTGCAAATATCTGGAAAACAACTCAGAGTATGATGATTCGTACAACAAGAGCCTGATGTTCTCGAGACTGTGGAGCTTAGACAGTTGAGCTTAGACAACCAAAATGCTTAACGGTGTGAAGTGTTGTCTTAAATTGAAATAATGCATCCCAACGTTCAAAAATATAAATCTCGCAGGCAGTGAGAGGTCACCTCTGTGTAGGTCATTCCAGACTACGAGTGGTGTAGGAAGTTTAAAGGGAGAGATTGAACTTGTGAAGAGGTGGTACTACAGTCACAATCAAAAGTATTCTTGTCACGAGATATTCATACATATCCGATTTGTAAAATTTGTGTAATCAAAAGATGTCCACATTTAATTTGAATCATCCTCATAATTAACTGATTAGCTACTGGCTGTTTTTACTTTCTCTTACCTTTGTATATATGTAATATATATAGAGAGAGAAAGTATTGGATTCATGTCAAAAATTCAATGTCGAGATATTGATGGATATACACGTTTTAAGGTCCCCTGAGAAAAAGTGGTTTTCGCAAAATGATCTGTCTGTCTGTGGGTGTGTGTTCAATTTTAAGCATGAAGGAATTGAAATAGGAGATTGGAATTTTATATTTAAGTTAGGCACCCCCTGGGACGTGACACGAAGCTTTTAACCAAAAAGTACTAGTACTTTACTTATGCACTTTTTCAGTTTTTTTCCCGATTTTCTCAAAATTCGCTCCAACAATTTTGATTAAAATTCAAAATCAATTATTTTTTAGATGCTCTTTAAAATGTATATTCTCATTTTGCTCTTGAAATCTTATGAAGATCACTTTACTCTTGTACTTCATAGAAAAGATAAAAGAAATGGTTGCACCAGATTTTTTTTTAATTTTTCAGTCACGATCTTCGTAAATTATTTTAAAATTTGCCTAAAGAGCGGAATAAAAGGAGCAAGAAAAAGAATAATGATTTCAATTTCCCATTGCATTAATATTATTACTTAAATCTTCCTTTTCCCTTAGTTAATATATTTGAATAATGGAAAACAAGCTTTTATTTCAATATAAAATGAAATTGTTAGCTCTACACACAATTAGAGGGTAGGTTTATTTATTTCCACAGGTTGTTGATGTAGTGGCTAATTAATTACAAATCGTGTAAACTATTTAACTGTAAATGAATGAATAAAAGATATTTCTTAGTGGAGGAAATTAGCCTGTGGTCAATGGTTTATTGGATTCGAGGGTTGTTTGCATGGTTGTTGGATGAATGAAATCAAGAGAGAGAGAGAGAGAGAGCATCCATCGTCATCGCAGTTCTCTCCTATATAAATCAATAATAAACAAAACGAAGGGCGGTTGCTTTGACTTCCGCTTTTTCTCAAGGGAAAGGGGATTTCAATACGACAGCCGCCTAAGATGGCCCGATTATTCAAACAATTTTCAATAAAAAAAAAAAAAACTAATGGAAAAAATTCGAGTGAGATTAGAATAATGAATAATAGATGATAAAAAAAAAAATTTTAAGGATTAAATATAAAAAAAAGCTATGATTAATGGTTCTTAATAAGAAATCTAACAAGACAGGTTCTGGTAAATCATTTCGTTCAAACTTTTTTCTAGAAACTGAAGAGGAGTAAAGAATTAAATTAAAAAATCTGGTGTGAATGGTCGGTAATTGAAAGTTGTTCTGTGCTTGTCACATCAGATTTTTTGTGTCGACATGTATTTAGTTTCCGATAGTACGGGACATTCGATTTTCAAGATGTACAATTTATAAGTATGGCAAAATATTTATATTTTGTTAACATGGCAACCATTTCTCCTATCTTTTCTATGGAGTACAAGAGTAAAGTGGTCTTCAGAAGATTTCAATAGCAAAATGAGAATATATATTTTAAAGAGCATCTAAAAAATAATTGATTTATGAATTTTAATCAAAATCATTGGAGCGAATTTTGAGAAAATCGAAAAAAACTGAAAAAGTGCATCAGTAAAGTACTAGTACTCTTTGGTCGATTTTGTTCAAAATCTTCGTGTCACGTCCCATGAGGGTGCCTAACTTAAATATAAAATTTCATTCTCCACAGACAGACACATACAGAACGAAAGACGATGTCGCGAAAACCACTTTTTTGGATTCAGGGAACCTCAAAACGTGTATATCCGTCAAAATCTCGACAATTTTTGAGTTGAATCCAATAATTTCTCTCTCTATATATATTAACATATAAAGAGGTAAGAGAAAGTAAAAAAAGATGATCTATTTATTTTAAAAATATTGGTCTGTTGACAAAGTTCAAGGCTCCACTCATCAAACACAGGTAACTTCATAACTGATATACCTAAGTGTGGGACTTTTTCGTCCCCCCCCCCCCAAAAAAAAAACGGCATTTTAACGTTAAGAAATATAAGCCTCGCAGACAGTGAGAGGTCATCCCTCTCCAAGTAACAGGGGAGTATATAGAATTTTTTTCGGGGGAGGGGGGGGGGGGGGCCGAACTCAAAAACTTTTCTGCGGAACATTTTTTTCTTTTGCGGAACCAAAGTTTTCCATCCTGCGGAAAAATTTGTTGCGCTGATGTCTGTATATCCCTATATATGTATATGTGTTTGGGAAATTTCGGGGGGGGGGGGCTCGGGCCCCTCGGTCCCCCCCCCCCCCTTATATACATCCCTGCCTAGTAACGATAATTATTTCAAATTGAATCTTTTGATCTCTGTCCATCAAAGTAACATAAAAGAATGAGACAAAAGATATGTTAATTTTTATATGATAAAGAAAATTTTCCCACATATGCTGTAGTCGCAATACAAAGTTCAAGGACACGCTTTTCCAGGGAATTGTTACTCTAACCTCCTTAAACGTTCTATCTGTTCTAAGCGTGATCGCTACAGGTTCTAATTGGGACCACTTTGTTATAATACAAAGATAATAACCTGCACATCACATTGTGATTTTACACATAGCCACAGTACCCTGGAAAGAATAATAAATAGACTTCGAGTGTTGACATAGGAAAAGCGATAACCGTGAAAATAAACTTTTAAATGACGTTAAAAATTTGATATCCCTTGGTTTTAATGTGAAAATTAATAAATAAAGTACTGAATGAGTTTTAAACAATATAAATAGACTAATCAACGCGAAAAAAGGGGGATATTTCATTAATGTTTATTAAAATCATGATAGCTACACTCATATTACTAAATTATTTTCCATCATCAAGTTATATATTGAGAGAAAATATTAGTTAATAAATTCAATCAAATAGAAAATTCCATTCCATTAAAATTAATTAATTTAATGTAAAACATACACTCTTGATATAGAGTGGTTGAACATAAAAAAAAGTTATAGATTTTTCAAACCTTTTAATTTTATTACGACACGTTTACCTTTTAAAATTGATTTATAATTTTTTTTTTTTTTTTCTCAATCTATGTTAAAAATTGAAATTAAAAGAATCATTAAAAAGTGTAATAGAAAGTTAGATGTCACGTAGCAGGCAGGATCTTGTATTAAAAATAAAAAGGATGGAAAAGAAATTGATAATATAAAAATCTTGAAAATTTTACAGATAGAGAAAAAGAGATATTCATAAACAAAAGGTGTATATCCATCAAAATCTCGGCATCGAAATTTTGACATGATCACAATACTTTCTCACTATATATTACATATATAAGTAAGAGAAAGTAAAAAAAGAAATTTGTTAAAATCATATATTTCATAAAAAATTGATTAAGCCTGGAAGCTAGGCAACCAGTGATTCAAATATGTTAATATTTTTATATAAAGTACAGGGGCTTCAGCATTTTTTCTTCCAGAGGGTCAGCAGAATAAAACCGATTTCTTGCGTCGTCTTATGACTATAGACAGGGGCGTATATAGAAATTCAAAAGTTTTTGGAGGGGGGGTGGCCTGAACTCAAAAAAGTTTTCTGATTTCTGCACTGCGGCCGAGCAAACCTTTGGGGGGTGGGGGGGGGAGAGCTAATGTCTGATTTGAGCCTCCCCCCCCCGCCCCCCCCCCCTTATATATGTCCCTGACTATGGACGAGGCTTGGATCTACCAGCAAAATCGTGAGGACATCAGTTTTTTGGGATTTTATTGATTGATTATCTTGGAAAAGGTAAAACAATCAACTCAGAATATTATTGTAACCTTTTGAATCAATTGGATTAAAAAAAAAAGACCTGGTTTACAGAAGAAAATAATCATTTTTCATCAAGACAATGCACGTGTTTACACAAGTGTTTTGACGATGGCTAAATTCAATGAATTTAAGTACGAATTGCTTGAACATCCACATTTGGCTCCCAGTGACCTCTATCTCTTCAGAAACCTGAAACAATTGTGTGGAAAGCGTTTTTCATCGAATGTGAAGAAGCTATTGCAATCACGGAACTGTATATTGCAGAGCTTCCGGAAAATCATTACAGAGATGTTATAAAATTATTTGAGAACCGTTGGACTAACATAAGTGTATTGAGCTTTCAGAAGATTATACTTAAAAATTAAAGTTATTTTTAGAATTATATATTGTTGTTTTCATTTTCATTCCGCGAACCTTTCAACCAACCTTATATATTCTCATTTTGCCTTTGAAATCTTCAGAAGACCACTTGACTCCTGTACTACATAGAAAAGATAAGAGAAATGGTTGCCATGATAACAAAATATATATATTTTTCCATGTTTATAAATTTTACATCTTGAATTCTAATACATGTATTTCGGTGGAAACTAAGGGTCTGTTCGATTTGGCACTTTAAGCGCTTATAAGCGCTTTCCGTGTTGCTCAGGCCGTTCGATTTTGCGCTTTAAGCTCTCACAAATCAAATAATGACGTCTTAATTACGTCATAACTTTCGCTTACAAACGCTTATTCCATTTAGGTAGGCAGCGTGAGCGTTTGTCAGCGCTCCTCTCTAGAAAAAAAAAAAAAAAAAATGGCTCACGTTAACGAGTATTATTTAATAGAAGTTTTCTATGTTCTTGTTTAAAATTTTTTATTATTTACTCGTTTTGAAACTTTTTTTTTTCTAATTCCTTAATATAAGGGTTTTCATTTTCTTCATCCATATCAAATAATTCGACTAATGCTAATTTTTCTTAGGACAGGAATTAATTTTCCATCTTGTTTGCTTGCAATCGCTCATAATTGCCAAATCAAACGTTAGGAGTGAGCGCTCATAAGCGCTTACAGGTCAAAATGAACGACTGAAAATAGCGCTGATAAGCGTAAGCGCTTAAAGTATATGAGCATCCAAATCGAAAGCACCCTAAATATATGTCCACACAAAAAATCTGGTGTGACAAGCTCTTGCCGAAGGGTAAGAGAAAGTTGTGTGCTGTGCGACCAGTCACACTAGATTTTCTGGATTCAGGGGACCTTAAAACGTGTATTTCCATCAAAATCTCGACATGAAAGTAAAAAGATATTGAATTTGCGTTGTTGTATTTTTATTATGGTTGAATAAATTCAATAAAATATTTATTTTTGTTAAAAGACAATTGTTTTATAAATTTAATTTCTTTTATACTTTCCTTTGTATTTATTTATTAAAAGAGTTTTTTTTTTTTTTAAGTATGTTTTTTATTATATTTACATCGATTCTAATTTAAGAATTTAAAGGTTGTTGAAGAGGAATATTATTCATGTAAACACTGATTGATCTAGATGATAGAACAAAAACAAAGCAACAACGCCTTCCCTTCCTTTTCCGTGGTTTATTAAAACGATCGTCTCTTGTGTTGAGAAATTTAAGAGGCTGGCTGTTCGTTCTTAAAGGTTAGGTTAAGCCCATCTCTAGGATGCTGTAAGCCCTTTGAAGGGATCACATCAAAGGGGATGTTATGGATGGGATGCCTCGTATAAATATAGCACAGGGGTTGACCTTTATAACACCTCCGCCTCTTAATGACCTACTTTTTTTCAAATTAAAACTCGTCTTTAATCCATATATGATATAATAACTAGACTAGGGAAAAAAAGTTTAATAACGATAATGCTAGCTACTTCTTTCATCATAAAAAAAGGGGTAGTCGGTTGATTGAGCTACCCAGAAAAATTAGAAACTTTTGCTTATATTTTTTTAATATGTGTCCGTAAATCAATTTTTGCAGTCATCGAAGGGAGGATGTCAATATTAAAACAGATAGCTTCTATTGTTACTGTATTTTTAATTTTTTTTGTTTTTGATAAAAACTTATTTATTAGCATATTTGTTTTGATTCCTCTTAGAGTAAAAAAATGGGTGAAATTAAAAAAGAGATTTAAAAAAAAAATTATGTAAAAAATTATTTAAAAACTAACAAGACACCGGATCGGGATTATAAGAAATTTGGTACATTATTTAGATAATCATAAAAAATTACACTTGGAGAAATTAAGAAAAAAAAAAAACAATATTTTTCATCAAGGCCGGGCAAAATACTCATAATGAAGTATTCGAAGGGGTTGGGGGGGGGGGGATACAAGATACTTTAAAAAAAGTATTTGAACTAGAAAATACTTATTAAAACTGAGGCATTTGAAATACAAAATACTTAGAACTGAGGTATTTGAACTACAAAATACTTAGAACTGAGGTATTTGAACTACAAAATACTTAGAACTGAGGTATTTGAACTACAAAATACTTAGAACTGAGGTATTTGAAATACAAAATACTTAGAACTGAGGTATTTGAACTACAAAATACTTAGAACTGAGGTATTTGAAATAGAAAATACAAATGCATTTCAATTACAGTGTTTGAAATAGTGACCGGCCCTGGTTTTCATACTACACAGAAGGTTTATTTAGTTGAATGTATTGTTGGGAAGACAAAAAGACGAGAGAGAGAGAGTGAGAGATGCAAAATTTGAAATTGGAAAATCAAAATTCTAATCCTTATATAATAAGATTTAAAATAAGATTCGACAAACAATATTTGATATCCGGTTGGATCAAAAAACACAAAGATTTCCACAGAAAATGCAAACTTAGCTTCTTTTTTTTTTGGAATGGGTGTAAAAGGTCCGAAGACCTATAATGACCAGTGGTCACATGCAGCCAAGAAGAAAATAAAAACAAAAAGAGAAGCATAAAAGGGGAACTCAACTGCGGGAACTGAGAAGATGCCTGTTGAGAATAGACTTGAAGATGTGAAGATTGTAGGTTTTGAGGAAGATAGACCCAGGGGGAGTGGAATTGACTAGTTCTGTTAGTCGTGATCTGAACAGCATAGGAATTCTGGGACGATACCTCCCTTGTGTTCCGTGTATATGTTGCATTGGGTGGGATAATTGATTTTATTTCGGCAGAGCATTGACCATGGTAATACCTGTAGAAGAGAGATAGTGCAGACATGCTTCTTCTATGATCTAGTGACTGGACGTCTTGAAATAAAAGCAACATGTTAACGTCGCTGTTAAAACTTTGTTTAGAGAATAGCATTTGATTGTTTTTACATTACTTTTTAACACCCATTTGTTTATTTTAAATTTTAACGTCTGTTTTTAGAGAATAATCCTGAGGGTGTTTTATATAATAGTGTCAATTACAGTATGTGTGGTGCGAGAGAGAAAAAAAGTTGAGCATTAAGAGCGAGCTTTATCCTAAATCTAAATGACACGTTAGATATTTTTTCAAAAATGAAAAAAATAAACCGAAATTCAAAGCTTTGAAATTTTTTTTACACCTTTTAAGTTTTGCTTTGAATTTTTTCTCCTCTCATTACAGACGAAATATCAGAAATAAAAATATAGTTTTTTTTTTTTTTTTTTTTTTTTGTTAAAAGAAAATGGTTCAGTAAGCTTCGTTATTTCGTTCTAAAATGCCTTCGTCATATGAAATAAAGAAAAGAATCCGATTCAATTATTCATTTTTAAATTACGTATTCAAGATGGATTATATAAATAAAAAAAAAAAGTTATTGAAAAAAATCTAATTCTTATTCAAGAAGTTTTTTATTTTTTTTTTCCTTACGAATCAATAAAGTGCTTGCTTAACCATTAAGATGAACAAATTAAAGAAAATTTTGATAATTGATTAGAAAAAGTTTTGATCTTATGTAAATATTTGAATAAAAAAAAAAAGTTTCGAAAGTTAAATTTTATGTTAATTTCAATGGATTAAGACAAGAAAAGTTTATCCGTGAATCGATCTAGTAAACTTCTACTTTATTTGTTGTAAAGAGATTTTTTTTTAGTGGAATTAACAAAAAACTAGTTTAAAGTGGAGTAAGATTGAAACTAATGCAACTGCATTATGGTCGTACTTGTTCTAGCCAATCAGAAAACTCGTTTGTTGAAAGTTATTTTTTAAAACAATTTACTTTTTTATTAAAATAATATATGATAAATAATTATACGAGAATATAAATTTTTAAGAGCATCTAAAAATTATTGATTTAATGAATTTTAATTGGTGCGAATTTTAAGAAAATCGAAAAAAAACTGAAAAAGTGCATAGTAAAGTACTAGTACTTTTTGGTCGATTTTGTTCACAAGCTTCGTGTAACCTCTCAGGGGGGTACCTAATTTAAATATAAAATTTCAAACTCCTGACTTTTTTTTAATTTTGAGACATTTTGATCACAGACAGATCGTGTTGCGAAAACCACTTTTTCGGATTCAGGGGATATATAGGGTGATGCTTAAAAAGGCCAATAAATTTTTTTTTAATTTTTGCTGAGGTTCACCCCCCCCCCCATTTTGATCTACCCAATGAGAGAAACAAAATTTAGGGGTCGCTACCAAGCTCTGAAGTTATAAAAAATATTGCAAAATTACAATTTTTAATTTTTTTTTTTTTTAAGGAATTAACATTTTCAAAAATAACTTCTTAAGCCATTCCTAAGAAATAAAAGTAATTAACATGCCAAATTATAACTTTCTAGATTTTATAATTTAGGGTCTTTCGTCAATAATCATTATAATCTTATACAGATTGTCCCACTGATCTCATTATCTCAATAATTAAAATTGGGAAAATTTTTTTCTCTAGATTTTTTTATTTATGGTCTAATTAAACGATCTAATTAAAAAATTTTTCTGGCTTAACATGCATTATTATAAACTTTAAATGCTGGTAGCGACCCCAAAATTCGTTTTAAATACAGCCAAATTTTTTTCTAGAGCATTTTACAAGTGGGAGATTCGAATGAAAGGGAGAACCATAAAATTTTAAACACTTCATTTTTAAACATCACCCTAGTGTATATCCTTGCTCAGGGGCCCACATCTTGTGGGTACGTGGATGGCGACCACGAGCTGCCCGAGCTGGGACTGGCAGTCCTATTCTTTTGTCAGTCCCTTCCTTCTATATTTTCAACAGGCGTCAGACCGTGCCTGTTCTATTTCTTCCGGTCGCAAAAAAACCCATTCCCCCGACCCCGCAACGCAGGAATAATAACGGCAAAGAAAGAAGAAGAAGACCCTAATGTATATACATCAAAATCTCGACATCGAATTTTTGACATGAATCCAATCCTTTTCTCTCTCTCTATATATATAATAATATATAGGTAAGAGAAATTAGAAAAGGATGAAAAAAATTGATAATATAAAAGAGCGCCATTCTTGACCTTTATAAATTGTACAGATATAGAAAAAGACAAACATAATACTGGAAAAGGAATTTGTTAAAATCAAATATTCCATGAAAAATTGATCAAGCCTCGAAGCTAGGCAACCAATGATTCAAATGTGTTAAACGTTTTATATACAGTACAGGGGCTTCAGCATTTTATTTCCACCCCGGGGTGTTATTGTAATTATGTCTCTTTCTAGAGCGAGATCATGAAACGGTGACTTCTATTTATTATTTATTTTCATAAATCATCTGTTTAGAATAATTATCCCAAAAAAACTGCATAATTAAGCTACTGCCATGAAAGCCATATTGTCAACTAGAATTATAGATTTTCGAACAATCAAAAAAAAAAAAAAAAAAAACTCATAAAGTACATCAGTAAAGTACTAGAAAGGAGAGGCGATATGAATTTTTGATATAAATGAAAAACTTACTCTCTATATAAAATTTATCTTCGGAAAATATATAATGAATTTAATTTACAATATTAAAAAAAATCTGGTGTGACTGTCGCACAGCACACAACTTTCGATTACCGAACTTGTCACACTTACTTACTTACTTGTCACACCAGATTTTTTTTGTGTCGAGATATATTTAGTTTCCGCCGATATATTAGAATTCAAGATATACAATTTATATGAGAAAATATTTATATTTTGTTACCATGGCAACCATTTCTCCTATCTTTCCTATGAAGTACAAGAGTAAAGTGTGCTTCAAACAATTTTGAGAGCAAAATGAGAATATACATTTGAAAGAGCATCTAAAAAAATAATTGATTTTTGAATTTTAATCAAAACCGTTAGAGCGAATTTTGAGAAAATTGAAAAAAACTGAAAAAGTACATCAGTAAAGTACTAGTACTCTTTGGCCGATTTTGTTTAAAAGCTTATTTTCACGTTCCCGGGGGTGTTTAACTTAAATATAAAATCTCAGCCTCATAGCTCAATTCCTTCATGCTTAAAATTAAACTCACACACCCACAGACAGACCATGTCGCGAAAACCACTTTTTTGGATTCAGGGGACCTCAAAACGTGTAGATCCATCAAAATCTCGACATCGAATTTTTGACATGAATCCAATACTTTCTCTCTCTATATATATTACATATATAGATAGGTAAGAGAAAGTAAAATTTCAACAAAATAATTGCAATTGATTTCTCCAAAACTTTCTTATCAAATGATGGAATAAAATAAAAAATAATTTTCATAGTGGATCTCACGCGAATCTATTAACCCGCATGCTGGTGACAAATAAATTCGCCCCTATAAATCCTTAAAAACACCCTTTCAAGCCCTTGAGCGTAAAAACCCGTAGGCGTAAAAGAATAAATAATGATAAGCGAGAAAAAAAGAGAGATAAGGATGATTTTTTATTTGAGCAATAAAAAAAAAAATAAAAATCATTTTTGAATAATTTCCTATTTAATTTTTCAAATTTTCATTTCCTCTTTCTTTTGAAAAATGTTATTTATTTTTTTTTTTATAAATTCTTAAATTTTTTTGCTTTTATTGAATGCATGAGATTGTTTCTGACATGATAAAAAAAAACCCTTTAAAAATGAATATGATATGGAATTTAAATTTTTCTTATTTTCTGCTTGGTTTATTCACGTTAAAGTGTATTTTTCCACAAGTCAATCTTTAAAATAAACATATATAGGCTATACAGTATATAAGTCTATATACAGTGTAGATAAAAATTACAGCAGTGAAATTGAAAATTCTTTAAATAAGGGTAAAAGAGAATGGGTCAAAAAACATTAATTTCAAATTGCAACCCAGTGCGTGGATTTATATAATTATTATTTTTTAATTATATTCTTTGGTTCCAACAATACTAGGCTAACACCAGGAATGAAACTTTTATGCAAAATTCTCAAAACCAAAAAAAAAAAAAAAATTCTCACGCCCCCGTGGTTGAAAGTAAAGAGATGTTGACAAATGTCAATATTGATATGCAGATAATAAATTCGGAATTTATTTCAATAGATGTATATTTATTTAATTACAGTATTTATACACGTCAGATCAATTGAATGTGAATTTTGCATATTTTATTTTTTTTTATTTTGGTCTCTCGGCATCTTAGGCCAGGTAAACTTTAGACGATACTCAATATTTAAAATACGATATATTGTGTTTCAGGCACATTTATTTATATCATTTCGTGTTCAAATGATTTAAATAAATATTTATATATTGCAGTTTGTGCCATAGCTCTGAAGATGACGTATTAACGTCGAAATGCGCATAAGCTAAAATAAAATCCTTTTGAAACTTAAACTTGTGTTATATATTTATCTATAATTTGATGATGATTTGATTTTAAAAAAATATTCATTGGACCGCCTGGGATCCGAACCCATGGCCGTGATAGTAAGATTGAATGGCTTAAAAGCCATGGGTTCGGATCCCAGGCGGTCCAATGACTATTTATTTAAATAATTTGGACAAAAACAATTTATAGCTGTTTAGCTCAGCAATTTAGCTGAGGTGTTATATTAATAATAGGGTAGAAATGAGAGATGCAGCTAAGGTTATTTCTTTCTTCGTTCAATTCACACAGCTGACGTTTCGGTTCCATGTTTGAACCATCCTCAGAGCTGGCGAAAAGTCATTATAAAAGTTCATAGTGGATTTTTATACATTGTTGAACAATTCTTACCGGTACATAATAAATATATACACAGCATGAGATGACCAGGTACATAAATGAATTTATCATTTATAACAATGTACAAAATCCACTATGACACTTTTATAATGACCTTTCGCTAGCTCTGAGGATGGTTCAAACACGGAACCGAAACTTCAGCTGTGTGAACTGAACGAATAAAGAAATAACCTTAGCTGCATCTCTCATTTCTATCCTCTTATTAATAAATAAATGTGTCTGAATCCCAATATATATCGTATTCTAAATATTGAGTATCGCCTAAAGTTTATATGCCCTAAGATGCAGAAAAGACTAAAATAAAAAAAAAATAAAAGAATTTGCAAAATTCACATTCACGATAGAAAGAAATTAAAATAATTTAATAATAATTAAAAGTAAACACTAGGTTTAGTTTAAGGAGTTTTATTTGGTTTATGTACATTTCGATGTTAAAACATCATCAAAACCTTATTAAAAGTTTGTAATTACAAGATGTTAAAACATCATCATCAGAACCTTATTACAATCTTATAATTACCAACTTGTAATAAGGATCTGATGATAATGTTTTAACATTGAAAAGTACATAAACCAAATAAAACTCCTTTTTTAAGGTGCGCGTCTCGGGGTGCTAATTTTGGGACTTTCCAGCGGCCACAATTTTGAAGCTATCGACCTCAAATTTTTTTTTAAATTAAAGCTATTTAAAATATCTACAACTTATAGAAGCCCTTTTTTTGACTTTCAAAAAAAAAAAAAAATTTTTTTAGATTAATCGCATTAAATAAAAGATATTTAAAAAAAAGGAGCTCTATAAGTTGTAGATAATTAAATTAGTAATCATTGTGTTAAAGAATAATTAATGTTTTGCCTTTAATTAATTAGCTGGAAAGTCTAGAATGAAATGGATCAAGTTGCGTGTATTCTAATGGGGGAACACTAACGCCATCTGGTGCCGCCTCGAGTCAATCGTGTTTTAACGGTTTTCCGAGACGCGCACCTTAAACTAACCCTGGTATTTATTTTTAATAGGTAAATAAAAGATTATTTTTAATTATCATTAAATTATTTTAATTTTAAAAATGTTTTAACAAGTGCTTATTCTTTAGATTACATAGAAAGCAATTGATCTGACGTGTATAAATAAATACTGTAATTTTAAACTATTGAATTTATCTGGTTTTCGAGGTTTAAATGTTGTGAGACTAATCACGTCAAAGGGGGCTTTTAATAGCAAAGGCCAATAAGAGCAAATAAAATAAAGGGCCTTTTACAAAAAATAAAAATCCTGTCCAGAGAGAATGCCAAGGGGGAGGGAGGCATGTAAGAAACACTTTTTGCTGACAGTCTTAGTTGGAGATAAAGATATCGAATGAACATTGTTCTCACAGAATTACAGTTTTATTTCTATCGTCATATTATATAGAAGATAAACTTAGTTTAATAACCACCCACATCGTCGTCTCTATTTTTTTTTTGTTTTCTCGTAAATGGTTAGATATATATAAAAAATAAAATAAAAAGTTATGATATAATTTGTTCTTTATAAAATTTACTTACTCTAACTTTTCACATCATTATTTGTTTCTAACTTCAAAACCAATTATGACGACATAATGATAAGTGATCATTTAAAAAGAAACGACCTGATTAATAGAAATAAAATTCTAAATAAAATGTTAAAGTTTTATCAACATTTTTAAAAGAAAGAAAGACAATTGAATTATTAAACAAAAAAATTTCTAACATTTCTATTTGTTCTAAAGGTACAGTGAGGGATAATATTAAGTCCCACCCAAGCATTTTCTACTTGTGATTATTTCATTGTTTTTAAAAAAATATTTTATATTTTTTAATTTGAACTTTCATGGTTCAAACCTAGAAAATTTCCAATAAAGATTTTCATTTTATTTTATAAAAACAATGAAATAATCAAAAGTAGAAAACGCATGGGTGGGACTTAATATTGTCCCTCACTGTACCTTTATTAAATAAATTTTGTTATTTTGCAAATATTTATGGGCTTAGCTAATGAATAATGGCTGGAGGGGCATGGGACCACCCACCCCCAGCTCAAGTGATTGTCCCTCACTGTACAATGCAAAGAATTGAGAATCCAATATTCTAGATAAATATAGTCATTGAAGACGAAGGTTTAAGACATCAATGGAGGCCTAAGCCTCTGCGCCCCCCGTATAGGTATATTAATTAAACTGGGAAGGGGGCCTGCGCATCGCGGGGTGGCAGACAACGGTAGCAAGCTGCTATTGAGCACTCTATCGATATCTGAATTGTTGATGAAGAGGGAAGAGTCGCTATTCTCGCAATATATTGGCTACCGTTTATTTATTAGTCCCGGAATGATCGAGCTGGAGCTCGGTTTTTTCTCTTACCTATGTATATATGTAATATATATATAGAGAGAAAGTATTGGATTCATGTCAAAAATTCGATGTCGAGATTTTGATGGATCTTCACGTTTTAAGGTCCCCTGAATCCAAAAAAGTGGTTTTTGCGACATGGTCTGTCTGTGTGTGTGTGGGTGGGGTGGGTGGGTGTGTGTGTGTTCAATTTTAAGCATGAAGGAATTGAGCTATGAGGTTGAAATTTTATATTTAAGTTAAACACCCCCGGGACCGGGAAAATAAGCTTTTAATCAAAATCGGCAAAGAGTACTAGTACTTTACTGATGTAATTTTTCAGTTTTTTTCGATTTTCTCAAAATTTGCTCCAACGATTTCTTTTAAAATTCAAAAATCAATTGTTTTTTAGATTCTCAATAAAATGTATATTCTCATTTTGTGATTGAAATCTTCTGAAGACACTTTACTCTTGTACTCCATAGAAAAGATAGGAGAAATGGTTGCCATGGTAAAAAATATAAATATTTTGCCATACTTATAAATTTTACATCTTGAAAATCGAATGAACGTACTGTCGGAAACTAAATACATGTCGACAAAAAATCTGGTGTGACAAGACAGTACACAACTTTCGATTACCGAAGGTAAGAGAAAGTTGTGTGCTGCCCATCACACCAGATTTTTTTGTCTTTTTTTTGTTATCATTGGAAAATCTAAAAAAAAATACATCAATAAAGTACTAGTACTCGAAGTATCCCAAAGACGAGATCAAAAGTAGTTTGTTTTCTATCCCGGAAATAATATATGTGACCGTCCACATGAAAAGATATGAAAAACCTAAATTTGAGATAAATGAGTTTAAAGTTTGTTTGGTCCCTTTTCTCTTATCTCACCTTTGTCTTGGTTTTTCAATTTTTTGATATAAAAATACATCGATTCTGATAAATCGAATATTTCATCATACAAGATGAAGAACTAGAGAATCGGAATCAGTAATACAAAAAAATAGCGATTGACTTCAATCACCTTCAATCTTTTGATCAAAACTCAGTTACATTTGAGTTTTCAACTCGGAAGGACGCTTCGAACAAAGGTGTCAAACATTGATTTGGCCTTCCTTGCATTGACGTTGGTTGCCGTTAAAGGGAAAAACAAAAAGCGGATACGACGATGGTCCAAGAAATGGTACAAATTAAGAAATCGCTTCACTTCATGAGCATTTACTCAATTACAATTCGATTATGAGGCTCACAAACTCATGTTCTGAACTTTGTGGGCTTTTTCCAATTTCGACTTCTTTTTGACTTTTTTGAGAGGTAAACTCCATGTTTGCCCGGCGTATGACTAATATAATGATTGATCAAAATGGGCCTAGACGATCAATCGATTAAGTCATTCAAACTTTCTATCAATCACCTTCAATGATTGGCTCAAGCGTCAAACAGGTTCCTAGACTGTCAATCTGGATTGATTCAATCTTTTGGTCAAAATGATTGTCCGTGTAGGGCCGTTTTTGAGAACTGATGTGCTTACAAACAAACATATATTGTTCGTTTAATAGTATAAGAATATCTATAGAAATTGAAATATAAAGGGGCAATGAAGAAATGATTTATCCGCTGCTTAGTCTAGTCAAGAGATAAAAAAAATTTACAAAATCAACGCTAAAAAATATCCTTGCCACAATTTCCTCAAAATTTAATTGAATGATCCTAAAATAGAGAGGTTATTTAGAAAACAATCAAATTAAAATTAGTAAATTCAGTAGCCTACATAATTAAAGATTGATGATGAAGAATCGTTTTATAATTCATGATTGACACCATTAATGAATATAATTTGTCAATATAGGAATGCCATAATACCAATAAATATTTCAATTCAAATAGTGAATGAGTGAGTTTGAGGATTTTACACTTTTAATTAGATTATTATTTATTCAATAGAATTGATCTAATCATGTCAAGTAAATCAATGAATGAATGAATAAATGCATAGAATAGAAATGTAGATTTTCTATTAATAAAATCTTTTTTACCTTTATTCATTGTCCAAAATTTGAAAAATCTTCGGACCAAGTAATAAGCCAAGCCAGTCGTCACGAAGCAGTCACTATATTAAAAAAAAGATTAAAAAATTTGAGATGTTGGTTTCCTTAGCTTCTTAAGTGAATGGAGAGAATTCAGATAAATAAATCAGAAAAGATAGGTTTTTCTTTAAGACTGAACGCACACCATTGAGCACCTTCGACAAAACGTTTTTGGCGGATCTTGCCTAAAACTGTTTTTTCAATGCTTTTCTATGGGTCAAAACACACCGAGAAGGGAAAACACAATTGGGCATGATTCGACATCATTGAACAAAATGTTTTGTCATCGAGCGTTTTGCTCAATCGGTGTGCGTTGGCATTGGGAAAGGGGCAAAACGTTTAGTCGAAGAGGGTTTTTGTTTAGTCTGTGTGCGTTAGCATTGAGGGTTTTGCTCAATCGATGGGCGTTGGCATTGAGCAAATTGTTTTGGACAAAACTTTTTGAGCGTTTTGCTCAATCGGCGTGCGTCCAGCCTAAAAGCTTATCAAATTTCATCTACTGCAAAAATATTTTTTTTATTTAAGGGGCGGTATAAATCATAAAAATCTCAAAGAAGGATTTTTTGACGATTTATACTTTCTCTATGTAAACCTTGTACTAATATGTACTTAGTAGATTGAAATAAAAAAAATATATAAAACGTAATATATCTTTTTTGGCTGAATTCTCTCCATGGATTTTAAAAACTTTAGTTTTAAAATAGCCATAAAAATTTTTTTTATTGTTATATTCAATGGGGAGGAGGAAAAGAGCAGGGGATGCGGAAAGAAGCAGGTTATGAGGAAATAGATCAATATCGCTCATGTTTGATATTAATTATCTAATTAGAAATTTGATAAATTTACAATTTCCAAATTTTATTTTCTCTTCTAAAAACCATGAAGAGGTGTGTGGGGTTCAAATCTTCCCCCATCCCCCACGGAACCCGAACGAAAACTAGATATTTTAGTTTATTTATTCATATTCATAAGAGAAGTAAAAAAAATAAAATATTTATAAATATAAAATTTACACTGCTATCAAGGGCTATAAAAGCAGAGGCTTCAAATAAATCCAAATAATATTAAGATTTTCTTAGTGTCCATCCTCTGGAAATCTTTTGAAATTTGTCTCAAACTCTTCCTCTTTTCATATCTACTATCTATATGGGCGTAACTATGGAATTTGGCGGGGGGGGGGGGGGCATGGGACCAGGACCAGCTATCCTCCGGGGGGCCTGAAAAGCCCCATATTTTCTTAATTTTTCTTGGGGTAGGGAGCTTTCTGAGGGGGGCACCCCCTAGCTACGCCTACGTCTATCTAAGGAGCCAAAGGGAAATTATAGGTCCTTACCCTTCCCCTCCTCTTCAACTATAAATTTCTGGGTAAGCCTATGATAAAAAATAATTATTTGGGAATATTTAATTTAATTCCACCCACGAATTGTGTATCAGGGAGAAAAAATGGAAAGGTTTAGGAGTGTGAGTGGGAAGCAGTGGCGTAACATACGCCCCCGCAGACCCCGCGATGCGGGGGGCCCCGGACCTGGGGGCCCCGGGCCGGGTCGGGCTAAAAAACTGTAGCTCCGATAAAAACGGAATTTAATTAAAAAAAAATAATGAAAATTTCTCTTTGAGAGGGCCCGGGGCCCTCAGGGTTCAGAGATATACGGTATTTTAAAAATATTTTTTGTATGGTCTAATAATGGGGCCCGAAATAAAATTTGCGGGGGGGCCCAGCTAAAAACGTTACGCTAGTGGTGGGAAGGCTCATTTGTTTATTCTATTTTTAGTAACTTTCTTGAAATCAAAACCCTTCCATCGCTTTGAATGTTTTTCCTCTCATTTTGCTCCATGCAATATTATTTTATATAGATTATTCCTTCGTCAGATAATAAATTATAAAAATTAAAAATTTTCATAATTTTTGCATAAGTATTTAGAAAAAATATAAAACCACTATGAGTATATCTTTTGTCAAATATAGATTTAAAATTAAATATAATGAAAATGAAGAATAAACTCACCGTTTGGAATTAAAAAGACTATAATTGAATAAAAATTCACAGAAAATAAGTAAACTTTTATATCACATTCACTGAACATTATTAACGCGCGAATTTGCACTGTCATGGGCGGCAAAGAAGAACATTCCAAGAGTATAAAAAGGGTACGTTTATTAATATCAAATATTAATTTTTTATTTTTTATTCTGTTAGAAAATTATAAAAATTTTAAAAATATACTAGAAATGATATTAATAATAGTTAATTATTATTTATATAATAAAAATAATAATATTATATAAAATTTCAAATTTTTTTAAAATTAACTAAAATAAAAAAATTTGAATAATTTCATTTTATATATTAATTTTATTTTAAAAAATTCTTAGATTCATTTACTTAATATAATCTTTAATTAATAAGTATAATAAAATATATATTTATTAATATTATATATTCTTTGAAATTTCAAATCGCGGGCTCTCTTCACTATTCTGCTTTTTTGAACGTACACCAGGAGCGTTGCTTCAGGATGGCAGCTGATGGCTTTCGAAAAAGATTTTATAATCACTTTGTTTTCTTTTAATTAATAAATTAATATTTTTCATAAGTAGTTAAATTATTAAAAAATCTGTTCTTTATTCATTTTTGTTGGTAAGTAAGTTAATTTCTTTCCATGATTAATTTTAAGTATTTTGTAAAATCTATTTAAACTTTTTATCAATCACAAGGACTAAAGACTTTTTAGGAGAGATCACAAAGCCTTTTCACTATATTAGACCAAACATTAAATCTTTATATGATATTCAATTCGAAAGTTTGGTTAAAGACCTATTTTTTTTTTTTTTTTCAACACCAACACTTTTTTCTCATTCACACACACATACACACCGTCTTTTTGGTAACTTAGGTCATATAAGACTTTAAACGATACTCGTATGCTTTAATATATCTATTGGGAGTCCAGGCATTCATTTTTAAGCCATTTGGTATCCAAATTAAATAAAACATCAGACCCCCGGGGTCGACCCCGCCTTTTGGTGAGCCCCCACCAAGCCCCGAAGGCCCTAATATTTTAAATTGTAATCTTTTTTAAATTATTATATGCAAAAAACATAATTTTCTCTCATTTTTCTAAATGAAAGGGACAATTTTCTTTTTTTTTTCTAATAAATTTTTTCATTTTTTAGTGATCCATTGACATTTCGGCGGTGTTTGACAGATTCCAAAGACCAAGAAACCAATTAAGCAAGGAATTTGGCCTATGAAATTGGCAAATTGGTAGAGTTACCTCACAAGCCGTGTTTATTTGTAAGTGTGATTATTTTTATTAAAATTTGATGTGAATTTCATTTATAGTTATGATGTAATGTTGGTATGGAAGGTTGAGACGAATGTAAAATGCAGCTATTATTCTTTTCTAAATATTTAATCGTACACAGCTGGGGCTTCAATCCAGAACTGGAAAAAAGTCTTCATAAGGTTAAGCATTCGACTCCATTTACGGGACAATCCTGCTTTCCAATTTAAAATCCCCCTTCATTTCAAGTCCCCCAAAATGTCCTGCATTTTATTTGTACTTTAAGATACATACATCTTATAACAAACTTTGATATTCTCAAAGAAGAGTGGTTAATTCTAGATGAGGCAAAGAATGATCAATTTTTGAAAAAATTCAAAATGCGGAAAAAAGTTGATTTTGGCTTTAAAATGGATTACCTCAGTATTTTCTACTTTTGTTAAAGATTTAAATGATTATTTTAACTACAGTAGTCTTGCTAATCCGGACTTCGATACTCCGGCATACCGGCTAATCCACACAATTGTTTTTTTTTTTATTTAATGTCATTTTCGGCATCTAATGCCATTTTGACCTCCTTTTTTATTTCAAATGATTTGTTGTTAATTCAAATGAAATAAATTTTTCTCGCTTGGGACGGGAAGCAAACCCGGCTAGTATCTTCTCTCTGAGCCACGGGTCTCGGGCATTTTTGTCTTATTAAATGAAATAATTTAATAAATGAGTTTAGGCCCATATATATTTGTTTTTCCTAACTTTTCTCCATTAACTAAAAATAATTATTTTTTTAAAATTTTTGTTGGGGAGGTTTATCCCGCATTGGCCAGGAGAAATGAGACGCTATATTACATTTTCTCTATCATCCACCTTAACACCCTCATGAAGACTTTCTTTTAGCTCTGAAAAGAGTCAGCTGTTTACGAATAAACATACTTGAGAAAAGAACATTTCTTGCAATTTAAATTAAATAATAAAAATATAAAATGAATCATAAATGTTCGGTCCACTTCACTCTCCATTATTTGCAAATATCTTTATCCTCAACGCAATAGAAAATGTTTCTATGAACTTTATCCTCAAATAAAATATTTGAATAGAATATAAAGTGAAGCCCAAAGGAAAGCAAATACCCTGCAGTGTTGACGTGTAAGACATTTTGTTCCTAAAAAATTCAATTTTTCTGAGAATAATACATGTAATATCTCTCTAAATATTTACAAATAAAAGAGTAGAAGAACCGATCAATTTTCTGGTTTTATTCCCAGTCCAGAGCTTCTCAAGCTGTGGGCCGCGATCTAACCCCTTTTAAGCGCTAATTTGTTAATTTATAGAGGCAACTTGCATTAATGCAAAATTATCACTAATTAAACGTAATTATAAATAATTGGATATCCTTTTTATTTTTTTGCATTATTATCATTCAAATGAGAAGAAAAGGATATTTATTTGAAAAACTCTTTATTCGGAAATACTTATTTTTAAAAGGATCAACAATGCCATTTCAGCCCTTTAAAAGTCTATTAGCCTAAGAGGCTAGTATAAACTAGGGTTGTCTTCCAAGGGCGGATACAAGGAGGGGTAAAGTGGGTAATTACCCCCCCCCCCCAACTAGAGATTTGAGAAAAATATTTTTTAATTAAATTAAATTAAATTAAATTGTATTTTTAATATAAAGTTTTAAAAATTAATATTACTTAAAAATTTGATTTGTATATATATTCTGGTAAACAAGTACAGAATGCAACTTTAAATTACCGAAAAAATTGTGTGCTCTGCGACCAGTCACACCAGATTACCCCCTCCCCTCTCCCCGCCCCGAGAAACTCTTCTGGATCCACCCTGGCCTGTCCTAAAAATTATAATACATATGGACTGAAGATCCTTATCGAAAGAGTTTTTTTAAATAAAGACTTATTTTTGGCTGGATTCTCTTCTTTTCAATTGAATTCTAAAACAGTCACGATTTACTTTATTTCTTGTAAGACCAAAAAACATTAGACCTTTAATTTCTTTTGGTCTTTATAATTACAATAATAAATATAATTGTTTAAAAAATTAAATTTATTCTTAAATGATTAACAAATCAAATATTGGATAGTCTACTAACAGAATTCTTGACACTGCATACTCAGGGGACATCTTAAAAGAAACTGGAAGGAACAACATTCTGTGAATCAGCAGAAGAAACAGCAGTTCATCTCAAGGATGGTGGAGCCCAAATCCTCAAAAAAAGGAAAATATCGAGAGCAGTGTCTGACGTCAAAGGAACTTCCATTCTTAGGTTCGTACCAGCTACTCATATTTTTACTTTGAACATGAGGGTAACCCTGGATGGTCGAAAGAGAGGCAAATAGACTCTGGATGCCACAGTGCAGCACGAAACCCTCTTCGGAGAAATCAATCAACAAATCAATTTGGTTTTGCTCCCTATTTTTCTCAGTGATGGTTTGTATCTGGAAAGTTTTCATTCATATCGGTTGCAAATTTATTAATAAATATGCGGTTATACAGAATAATTGTAAAGTAAAATATTTTTCTAATATTCCTTTGTTGATGACTATTTTTTCCTGGAACAAACTTATTTTAATTACTTCCCTATTTTTCCATTCATCAATACAAATATATATATTCTGCGACTGATTAGAATTTTTGTTTTACATTTCAAATTGATAATGTCCTACTGCATTCATTACTTGGACTACTCAGGGCCTCTTCTAGGGAGAGGGGGGGGGGGGGACAGTGAGAACATGTGCCCCGAGAGGTAAAATCAGAAAAGTGATCCACAAGAACAAAATGAAATTAGCAGGTGCGGATGTAGGCATTTGCCGCCTCTAGCCACTGGACTCTTTTGCCGCCCCCTCCCCTTCAACCACCCCAACACTGAGAAATACCCTAACACGCTGGTGGACTTCTGAAAGATTAAAATTTTAAAATCAATTTGGCTTAGTTACGGTTAGTGAAGGCGCGGGGGAAGGGAAGGGGCGGCATATTATAATATTAGTAAGGAGGTCCCCAAATTACATTTTGCCCCTCCTGACAAATCTCCTAGTTCCGGCCCTGGACCTACGGCCTACTTATTAATAACCGAGAACGATTCTTTGACCAAAATTGTCAATATTTACTGGAAATTGAACGTATGCTTAAAGAGTTAATACATTTTTTACATTTTATAATTTATCTTTGTTTTAGATAATGATTAGAAGATACCAAGAATGAAATATTCTAACTTCAAGGAACTAATCATAGATGGTTTCTACAAGGCCTCTGAGAAATTTAAACCCCTTGACTTATCATACCTAGAAAAGTGTTTACAATTTGACGTTTTCGAAACCATGAGTTATGCTATTCGAATGATTCTTCTGACTCAACCACAGACATGAAGAGCAGCGAAACTTCAAGATCGACTTTAATCCGCTACATGACAAATCTTCTTCTTCATCTTTCTTCGCCTTAATCCCGCGGTGCGGGGTCAGCGGTCATGGGTTTTTGTGACCGGCCCGGCCCTCACGGTCTGACGCCTGTTGAAAATATAGAAGGGAAGAGACTGACATGCAAAGATCAGAAGTACTGCTCGTGGTCGCCATCCACGTACCGACAAGATGTGGGTCCCTGAGCTATACTGCACGACAAATCTCATACGGTAAATAACTCCTATCCTGAAACTAGTTTTCCCATGCAAATTAAAGTATTTTTGAGAAAATTTTCCCACCAGGCTTTTTTACTTTCTCTTACCTATGTATATAGAATATATGTAAATATACAGTATATATAGAAAGTATTGGATTTATGTCAAAAATTCGATGTCGAGATTTTAATGGATATACACGTTTTGAGGTCCCCTGAGTCCAAAAATGTGGTTTTTGCAACATGGTCTGTCTGTGTGTGTGTGTGTGTGCCTGGGTTCAATTTAAAGCATGAAGGAATTGAGCTATGAGGCTGAAATTTTATATTTAAGTTAAACACCCCCCCGGGAGCGTGAAAATAAGCTTTTAATCAAAATCGGCCAAAAAGTACCAGTACTTTACTGATGTACTTTTTCAGTTTTTTTCGATTTTCTCAAAATTCGCTCCAACGATTCTGATTATAATTCATAAATCAATTATTTTTTAGATGCTAGTTGAAATGTATATTCTCATTTTGCCATTGAAATCTTTTCAAGAGTTAGCCACTAAAGTCAAAAGACAATCTTTTCGCCTATACTGAACCAAATTTATAAAATCCAAAATTTTCATTTCCAACTTATCTTCGCCCAGTTCAAACCAATTTTCCAAATATAATTAAATTTGGGTATTAGATTAAGTTGATTTTCTCGACAAGCTCGAAGGCGGAATTTTTCAAAATTCCTAACCCTCATTTTGAAATTTCTTTGTCAATAATTTTTAAAAATTTGATTTTTATTCTTATTAATTACTTAAATAAATTACTTGGACAAATATGTATATTGCAATACGTATATTTTGTTCTAAACATTTCAAAGAACTATCTCGACACCACCTCCTTTTCAAAATTAATTTTTTTTTGTTTTTTCATTCAAAATTTGTGAAAAAACTCGGTGCATGAAAATGACTTTAAATATTTTTAATTTGACTCAGCATTTGATTTCATTAGAAAATATTTATTTATTACCAATTTTAGAAGGAATTTATTAACAGTTTTTAATCATAATATAAATTTTATCCATTTTATGCATTATTTTAATTGTTGGTAAATATTTTAATTTTTTAAATTGTTTGAAAATATATGGACCAATAGCAGAGCAGCATTGATGTCACGTGACTCCATTGTTTCGTTTGTTTAACACTAGTGGCCGACGTCGCCTTCGTCATCAGTAGGCGCGCAATGGTCAGTGTTCAAGCCGCCAACAGAGATCCTCTCTCCGCTCTCGGATGCTACATTCTCAACAGTTAATACACGATAACTTTTCTCCTGGAGTATTTCGATTTTAAAAATGAATTACAACTTCCTCTTCACTTTCCTAGGTATTTATTTTCCTTTTTAATCCTTTTCATTTTTATTATATCCTAATGGCTAGAATTAATTGTTAATTACAAAAAGATGAACTCTTAATGAATTATATAGTAACTGGAAATTATTTTATATTAATTATTTCGAATATGCTTTTTTTCCTTTTAAAAATATTTTCATCTATATCTAAAAAATTATCTAATATAAAATTAATTCTTTTCATCATGGATTATGGAGATGATTCTCGAACCCTCTGCATATGAAGTGTGATTGAATGCATGAATGGCGTCCAAGGGTAGCGTCTCTTTTTCTATTCTTATGTTGCAAAAAAGCGTCTTACTTTATTTCTTTCTTACCCATTCATGTATTGTTAGTTGAGGTCCCTTTTGAATGTAGTTTGATTTGTTCATCTTAGTAGAATTACATTCGTTTTGTTAATATTTTTTTCTTGTTCAAGTCTAGTTAATATTTAAATCAAAATGTATTTTCTATGCAATGTGAAGTTTATGAGATTTTTAAAGGGAATATTTTTATTTTATCTTTAATCATCTAATAAAATTTGTTAAAAGGGGGGGTATATAACAAAGCCTGAACTAATAGTTGGATTTTCATTAAATTTTTTTATTATTGATATGAGTAATTCAAAGCAAAAGTGAACCAAGACCAAAAGTAAACAATTTTCTTATTTTTCTCTTTTTGGATATTAAATTATGGTACTTATTCGGTGTAATAATGAACCATATCCGAATTTCAATACTAACTCTCCAGAGTGCAGCAGTTCCTTAATGCAAAAAAAAAAAAATTTTAATCATAGGACCACATTTTTGTATTAAATATTTATTAAAATATGGTCTATGATTAAAAATTCCTCTAATAATAATATTTCAAACCACAAAGGCTTTAATAAAAAAAAAAAAAATCTGAAAAAATGTAAAAATTCAAAAATCTGAATATAAAATTTAATCTACCAAACCTGTGAGTGTTATTTATTGATGAGGCCAAACGTCCCCTGGCCCCCGGGAATTGAACTCAGGATCTCCAGCCTTTCCGGTGCATAGGCGTGCTGTCCATAGCAAGAGGCGGACCCTCGACCTCTCGAATCCAGGATCTCCAGCCTTTCCGGAGCATAGACGTGCTGTCCATTGCTGTTCGATTCCAGAAGGCCAGGGGACCTCGTTTGGCCTTCCCAATAAATAACACTCACAGCTTTGTTAGATATATATCTCTATGACTTACAAAAGTAACATTAATTATTTTAGAGGCCCTCGGGGTTGGTGTAGGGGTTAGCGTGCTAGCCTCGTATACCAAGAGTCGCTGGTTCGAACCCCAGGCAGCCCGATGATTTTATTTAAGCTATTTGGTTACCAAATGGCTTAAATAAGAATGCCTGAACCCCCAATATGTATATTATTTAATAACGGTTATCGTCAAAGTCTTATATGGCCTGAGTTGCCGAAAAGACAGTATGTGTGTGTGAGTGTGAGAGTAAATGAGAAAAAAGTGTGTGTTTGAAAAAAAAAATTAAAAAAAAAAATTATTTTAGAGAGAAGGTTTCCCTCTCCCCTAAAAATTAATTTCTTTATTTTTCATTTCATTTCATTAAAATTTCTGATGAGACTTCTAGTAGTAAAATAGCTGAAAAATAACATAATAATCTTGGGAGTCCTTTATATTACAAAAGTGAAAAATAAGTTAGGGTAAAAACTCAGAACAGGCAGAGGGTGCAAGGAGTGGAGTCACTTGAAGACTTACTGAGCAGTTAATTCTACATAAAATTTATATCCATCTTTTTGATTATGACGATTTTAAATAATAATCTCTTCAACTTTTTGAACTCGATGAAAAGAAAAGAAAGAGGGCTTTTGAATAAAGAAATTTTTCGTATCTATTTTAAAATGACTTAAGATTAATTTCTATAAATAATGAATTTTCTGTTTTCGCTTTTTGCATAAGCAAAAAAAAAAAAAAAAAGAATATTCTTTTTAGGTTAATTTCACTTGCAAATATTTCAGTTCACTTCTACAATTTTTTCCTTTGACATAACTTGTCTTTTTATGGAATTAAAAATAAAATAAAAAAAAAAAAAGAAGAAAAACTTATTAAAAAAATTATTAGATTAAATATTTTATTCATTCTTTACTCTTAATCAAAACAGGTCAAAATATCTTCTCTCTTATTTTTATAAATGACAGTATATAATCTTAAAAATAACCATAATACATTTATAATATTATATATCTAAAGTTTTTCTATAATTTTTCAGCATTTGGCTGGCAGATTAGAGAAATTGTTGGCAAGAATGAAACTTCACTAGTTCATAGCAAAGACTGGTTAACGACTAATGCATTCACTCGTTTCGATTATCTGCAGTCCTTCTTCAGAACCGTAGTCTCGAAATAAAAGTACATATATATATATATATATTTATTTATTTTTTATTTTTTTGAAGTGTTTTTATGAATTTTTTAATCACTAAAAAGCACTAAATAATTAATAGACGAAACAGCGCAAGAATATATCATAGAAGTCGTACAACCAGAGGTTTACTAATAAATCATGACAAGTAAAATTAAAAAAAAAATATTTATTTTATTTCTTTACCTTGCATCTCAATCTGCAAAAAGGTTTTAATCAAAGTAAACCTCTGGTTGTACAGCTTCTAAAAAATTAATCTTGTAATGTGCAATATATAGAAAGAAAATCTAGTGTGAGTAGTCGCACAGCACACAACTTTGATCAATCTAATTTTGACTCGCATAGCCTGTTGGTCCATATTAAATGGCAATAAATAATTTACACAATTGTACCATTCGACATTTCGAAGAATTTTGTTGAAACGCTTCAGCCCTGAGGATGGTCGAATATCTACCGAAACGTCGGTTTGAATGATTAATAAACGTAGCCGCAATTGCTCTTTTCTTTCTTCCTTACTACAAGATCTACTCAGCTATCCACCTCACTCTAATATTGATTATATAGTCTATATATATATACTCAGTATGTGTTCTTTTATTTCGGTGAAGAGACTAAGATTCTGAAGAAGGCTTGTACATAGTCGAAACGAATGGATATATGCGTCGTAAAACAATAAAAGTCTGCAATTAATTGGTAAAGTTTCATTCTTCTCAATATTCCTCTAATCTGCCAGCCAAATGCAGCATCACTTTAAAAAAATTAGAAATCTTGTTTATTCCAGTGGCCCAACCAGAGTTTGGTTTGGTCCGGATGGAGGGGGTTAAATGATTTATGATTTATTTAAGGAACTCCCCTTTGGAATAAGTAAGATCCTTCTGGGCTTTTTGTTTTTATGATTAATGATATTTAAAACAAATACAAACATTTTTTGAAATAAAAAGCCGCATGTACTGTAATAGAGACTATTTTTTCCCTCGCCTATCCACCCCTTCCCCCATCAGTTGCGCCACTGCTTTTTCCACTCCCACCTTGAAATCTGTTTTTTTTTTTTTGGCTACTTAGGCCATATAAGACTTTTACGATAACCTTTGTTAATGAATATATCTATTAGAGGTCCAGGCATTCTTATTTAAGTCATTTGGTATCCAAATGGCTTAAATCATCGGGCTGCCTGGGATCCGAACCCGCGACTAGTTTCAATTTCATATTAAAATATTATATTTAAAAATAAAATTTAGATGAAAAATAAAATATTTTAAATATTTCTGTGCTGCAAATGGGTCTCTAGGTGTGGAAGCGCGACTTTGTTGCTAGGTGTGTACTAGGCTTTACTTTTTTTAATAAATAAGAAATTTTACTGTTCATAAGATGTTGATGTGAAAGTTATAATAAAATAAATTAAGATTTTTTTTGAAATTGAAATATTAATTTATTTTATAAAAGAGAGATGGAGATATCATCCAAATTGGTAGGTTCAATAAAACTTCCAGAATAAGGCCTGAATTTATTTTGACATCTTTCAGTTATTGGAAATTATACACATTATGAAAACACATAAGTGATTGAACCAGGATTTGTTAATAATAAAATTTATTTGGTTCATACAAAATTATATGGCTCCTCTGCCCAAGATCAGAGATAAAATCTTAATTTATTTTATTATAATTTTCACATCAACATCTTATGAACAGTAAAATTCCTTATCTAAGAATATTTATTAAAAATATATTGATTGTAAGAGAAAAATTTTCTCATTTTTTTATCATTCCTATGTGAGTTTTTGATTAATCTCTTGCTTTTTGAAGAAATTCGTTTGTATTTTGCATCTCATCTTCTACGCTACTTATTTAAATTATACATCATCCATGATAGCAATATCGTCTTCATAAACTCGATGAAAATAAACAACTTATAAGATATATTTGATTATTATTTATTTATGGAATTTTAATTTTCATTATATGATATATATATATTTCATTGCGAATTTATTATATAGCTATAGATCATTAGGAGTGAACTTTCGACCCCGACCCGGATTAACTCACAGAGTCAGACAAACTCTTACTAATCTCTATTGTTATTAGTGAGAGAGAGTGTATTTAAACTTTATGTAACATAAATTAAAATCATTATTTAATCGCCCTACCCCGCTTTTAATAAATAACTTGATAAGGATTTCTAAAACCATGGGGCGCGCTCTCCTTAAATGGACTAAAAAAAGACGGAGTTTCGGGCGATAAAAAAAACAAGGATAAATCTGCAGTGGTGGATCCTATATTTGCTCCTAAACAAATTATTTTAAATTTATTGATAGATTTTTCTTATTTATTAATTTAATCAAAACTTTTTCATGAAATAGTTAATTATATTGAAGAAATGTTTTCTTTGGCTGGATGTACCAGGTAGTCTACGGTATTCTATGGATATGAAGGCAGCCAGGACAAGAAATAAAACCCAATTTTATTTGTGTGCTCGTTGACGTTTCGGGTGCTAATCGCCCCCTTCTTCAGGAATGAGCAGGGGTCACATCTAACAAAAATACATAAAATAACACTAATTGTTATAATGACAACTGCTCACTCGGCGATTAGCACCCAAAAGGTCGACGACCACACTGAAATAAAATTAAAAGTTTTTAGTGTATACCAGTATACAGTATAATTAAATTAAAAATCAGTAGTTTTCTTCGTGGTCACTTTAAGATGGTAATTGGTATTATAAATAAAACAAATTTTATAAAAAATTCGTTTTATTTATATTTTTTATTATTTTTATTGAAATACAATTGCATTTTGGCTTGGCGTAGCCGCTCTCGACGGGCTTTACCACTTGTAGATATATATAAATTGAACATATCTCATACCTTAGAGACTCAGTGGACTTAATTCTTTTTTTTTTTTTTAGATTTTGAGGAGTTTTATGAAATTATGAGTTTGAACTCCGAGAAGCTTACGGCCTGACAACACCAAATAAAATGGACACATTCTCAAAGCAAACTGACCGAAGCGAACCATTGGCCCTTAAATCAGCCTTTCTCTGCACATCTCAAGACGTCTTTGTGAGTTTTAGTATTTTATTATTTTTTTAATTCAAGCTTAAAATACCTCATTGATAAAATTCGTTGTTTTAAAAAAGTTGTGATAACATCCATAAAGAGGGTCTGGTCTAAATTTATACTATCCTGATGGATAGCTGAAGATATTTAACTAGAATAATTAAAAACTCCCATAATAATAATAATATAACAAACAACAAAAGATTTAATAATGACCGACGTGTGCACACATTTTGACAGTACAAATTAATTTTCAAACATGAAAATAACATGCAGTACTATACCACCTGACCTGAGGATGAGTGCCACTAGCTTTCGAAACGTCTGCAATAAAATATAAAGTTTTTTATTATACCTGCTTTTCCCTCGAAGGCTCCAGTCCAATTTTCCAGTTTATCCTTAAACTTTGAAATTTATATTTTATGATACGATTCACTTCGTTCTGAACTGTCTCATAATCCCAAAGGAATGTAATTATCTTTGAAAAATCGCCACCTTTAAAATAATATCCATATGAATGTTAGCCCATCCATCTGATAGCCACTTTCGTTAATGTCTTCAAAAGAGAGAGCGAGGGATTGAAAAAATATCAGTCCGGGTCACTGATAAATGATCGACCCGTGAGTTCATCCAAGGGAAAAATCCCTTGGGACACACACATGTTCAATACAGTGACAGAGAGCATGAGTGGTTTTTGATTTTCAAAAAAAAAAAAATTCAATACTATTAAATTTGTCAAAGAAATGTAAAAATAAAAATTTTCATGATGAAAAAAATAACAAGATGATTGTTTTATGGTTATTTGATATATTTGTATTCTTCTGTTCTTTTATTCTTTTTCATCAATAGAATATTGAAATTTTTTCGAATTATTTTTCTGGATTTTTCCGCTTTGATTAATACTAGACTTGTCTCATAAGGCGTTATTGGGTCAGAAAGTTATAATTTTTTTAATGACATTAAAAAATTATGGAAATAATTTTTTTTTTATCAAGAAAATACAAAAAACAATCTGTCCCAATAATTTTAATTTTTTTTTAAATTTAAAAATGAATTTATTATTATTATTAAATACATATTAATTAAGAAGAATTTAAAATAATGTAGTTGTAAAAGGAGCAGGAAGTTTACTCGATTGATTTTGCAGATGGAGGCGCAGAGATGAAATAATTTATGAAAAAATTATATCGAGGATTTTTATTGACAAGACGACTGTGATTGCAATTTTAACAGTTTCGGTCTGAAGAGGCCATCATCAGACCCGCGAAAGATTACATAAAAAAGTGAGTCAGCACACAGCAATACCAAAAAATTAATCACATCATCAATGTTCATTATCAAGAACATTCCCTTAAATTCTAGCTTATTCAAATTTAGCTGTATTTGAATAAGCTAGAAATACAGCTAAATTTGAATAATTGAGGACGATAAGGAGAATAAAACTAAAACTAAACTAAATTTGAATAAGCTAGAATTTAAGGGAATGTTCTTGATAATGAACATTGATGATGTGATTAATTTTTTTGGTATTGCTGTGTGTTGACTCACTTTTTTATGTAATCTTTCGCGGGCCTGATAATGGTCTCTTCAGACCGAAAGTGTTAAAATTGCAATCACAGTCGTCTTGACAATAAAAATCCTCGATATAATTTTTTCATAAATTATTTCATCTCTGCACCTCCATCTGCAAAATCAATCGAGTAAACCTCCTGCTCCTTTTACAATATCATACTCGGGCAGTTTCTACCGTCGGAATTTAAAATAACCTTAGATGATTTATTTAAAAATTAACTGTCAAATAATTCAGCAGTCTTGCAAAAGATGGCAGGCTAGTCTAACAGTCGGTTCTATCAGATCCAGTTCCCCTATTAGACTATATCTGGCCTATATTTATATATTTTTATGCTTTTTATAAATGATACCTAATATATAATAACATTTATAAAATATTCATTAAAAGATCAATGAAAATCAACCAAATGCACAGTAGCTACCAATCTGACATCTCTTGGCAAATTTTCGCAATAGGTGTTTTTTTTTTCTTATTTTTTAAGACACATAACCCCATCTTATCTGAAAAAACATGCGTAACAGCTTCACTACTACTCCCCCTTTATACATTTTTTAAATTTAATTTACGACCGTTTGTTATTACAATAATTGAACTGAGGTCATATTAATATGCAAATCTTGATTTTTAATATAGTAAACATTGAGTTTCGGAAACTATTATTGACATTATTAGTATGTTTGATGGTCTATCGATATAGAACTTGGGCTACACTCTATTCTGGGCTCTGAATGGAGCTCCATCCCCATAGCGACAAATGTTAAAGGGGCGACAACTTGTTGATATTCTTCACTATCCCAAACGAAACATATCTATTGTTATTCCACATTGATTCAAAAAGATATCTATTATTTATAATCTAGAAACTTTTAATATGTTGATCTAGTCTGAGAAACTTCTCTGGATCCGCCTTTGATCTGAATTTGGAAAGACATTTCCTTTTATATTTCACTTCTTTAATGGAATCTATAATTTATTTAGTTACAAATTTCTCTCTTTATTGAGGAATAGGGCTTGTCAATCGGTAGAATTTCTTGCTTGTTCAAAGATATTTTGAAATCGTCAATCCGTCTTCTAGACGAACACCCACTAAATTATATAATATTTATTGTACTCTGTGAGTATAAGATTTCTTTAGCATTGAAAGAATAGAAGGAGACTGAGAATCAGTTGTCGACAAAAATTAACTTTTTTTTCTTTCACAAGAATAAAGATAAGAGATTCTAGAAGTATTTTTCATACTGAATTCAAATATCATTTCAGTTTTAGAGATATAGAGAAAAATAAAAATTTTAATAGAAAATGTGTTCTAAAAGGACTTTATTTTGCATTTTCAAGATTTTTTTAAGACGTCACCCATTAAAAATATGCAAATTATTATAATACATATAAATTTTAAGTTTCAGCCCAATCGGAGTTCATTTAGACGTGCATCAAACGGCTAAAAGTTTAGAAAAATCGAATCTTTTTTTTTTGCTTTAGACACCCCTAATACAATTTTACCCCTGAATAAAAAAAAACATTTACGATATTCTATAGTTCTTTGGCTTCATTCATTCGTAAAAATCTGTTAATTATAAACGAAATTTCCAAATAAGACCATTTTAGAACATATTTTCTATTAAAATGTATTTTTCTCTATATCTCTAAAACAGTACCTGATGTAAAAATTCTAACTACATATCTGAATTCAGAATAAAAAAATGCACTAGATTCACTAAACAGATTTTTTGTGAAGGAAACCTTGTCGACCAGTGTAATCGCTAGGGTAACCATTCATGCGTTGATAGATTTTTATAAACTCGTTACACATTTGTTAGTGATGCACAAAAACTGACAACGCTGCAGTCGTCCTCCCTAGTTGTTAGTAAACAGATAAATTTCATCGATTTCTCTCTTCCAAGTTCATACTATTTACACAATTTTTAGCCGATTATTTTACTAAAAATTCAAAATTTTATTTTAATTAATTTTTTTTTTAGTTTACAGTTCTACATCTGTTTCGGAGCTTTTTTTTTACACCATCTTCTGATACTCTTTTTCATTCACCCGTTATATATTGAAATATATCAAGCATAAATATAAAAAAGCCAATAATTTACCAGGAATATTAAACCTCTCCTGGGCCTTATAAAATTCTTTGCTACAAGCGGTGGGCTGCAACTAAAAACAAATATGTAACACAGACAGACAGACCAATTTGCGGGACCCACTTTTTTTAAACACTCACACTCTTTTCGGCAACTTAGACCATATAAGACTTTATACGATAACCGTTATTTATGTATAGAAAGTATATATATATATATATATATATATATAGACCGAAACTCTTCAAACTACGCTGATTTTTCGGCAAGGGTGTAGGAAGGGAAAAACAAAAATTAAAATTTTTTTATTTTCCCAAATGAGTTTATTTCCTAATACAGTAGAGTCCCGGTAATCAGAACCTCGCTAATCCGAACTTCCGGTTAATCCGAACTCTTTTTGCGTACGATTTTTTTTTTTTTTTAAGAGGAATATAAATGAAAATTAGACATTAAAGGAACTTTATTTTATTAGAAAATACGAATTATAAAAAAAAGAGAAATAGTTTCACGGTTTACAACGTTATAAATACGACTTTATTATCATGTGGCGGTAAACAGAATTTTGTAATATGTAAATATACATAAAGTCGCCAAGGTAATGATTTCTGTTTACCGCTATGTGGCGGTAAACAGAAATCATTACCTTGGCGACTTTATATATATTTACATATTCAAAATTCTGTTTGTAAACGTTTATATTAGAAATTGTTTTTTCTCTTTTTGAGCTTATTAAAAAGTTATTATAATTTCTAATAAAAACGTTTACAAACAGAATTTTGTAATATGTAAATATACATAAAGTCGCCAAGGTAATGATTTCTGTTTACCGCCACAATCAAAATTAACTAATTCAAGCTTACAATTCCGGTTAATCCGAACTTCCCGATAATCCGAACGACCCTCGGTCCCAATTAGTTCGGATTTACGGGCCTCTACTGTATTTCGAAGGCACAAAGGCTCTTCTTCTTCAGAGAAAGCTGAAATAATCATAATGTTAACAAAAGTATTTTTTATAATAATTTTGCAATTGTACCTCATTTTACACTCTGCTAACATTACAATAATTTTAATTTTTGTTTTTCCCTTTCTACACCCTTGCCGAAAAATCAGCGTAGTTTGAGGAGTTTCGGTCCATAATTCTCTCGGCATCACTCATTAAGCTTCAATCAGTATATATATATTTGGGCCCAGACATTCTTATTTTAGCCATTTGGTAACTAAATGGGTTAAATAAAATCATCGGACTGCCTGGGATCCGAACTCTCGTTTTTTGGCATAGAAGGCCGACGCGCTACCAGTTTGATTGATTGTTTTGAGATTTGGAAGGAATAAAGTTAAAGGAGGAAAAATGTTACACCATATTTCGAAAAAACCTTTTTTGATTTGATATTGATCTATATAAAAGTGTGTGTCAAACATTGTTAGTTTCTATTATATTATATAATGAATTGTATGCTTTTTTATATTCATGCTTGATACATTTCATGGTTCTATAAATCAGGTAGATGTGAACAAAAAAGCTGAAACAGGTGTACACCACCTGTAAAAAAAAGAACATGAATTAACTCCTAATAAAAAAGTACGTTTTCAATTAGTAAAACATCCGACTAAAAATTAAAAGTAAATTCCCATCCAATCGTTTTCTACATCATTATTTCATTTTATTTTGTTTGAAAATAACTGGATTGTTTGAGTTTATTAATTAGAATTTAAATAGGAACTTTACTCGAAGTATCTTTCGTTGTTCAAATGTGTAAGATAAAACAATTTTTTTGTTTTAGGTTGCGACTGTTTCTGTATAGAGTTACAGTTTCGGAAATTTATCGACTCTATCTTCAGCCTCATATTAATACAAATTATCTATGAAAATTTCAACTCATGATGGATAAAATTTGTATTAATTTGAGCCTGAAGATAGTGTCGATGAATTTCCGAAACTGTAACTCTGTTAATTTTTTTGGACATGCGAGATCTAAATTATATATATAGGTCATTCTACAGAAATGGATTAACTTTGGGGTCGAATTTGAAATGTACAATTTGTAACTTTGATTTCATTTGTTTGTAATGATTTTGAGACAAATAGGTTAATTTTATTGTATCCATATAGTAACACTCAGATTTTTTTATTTTATATATATGCTCATCAGCCTCTTAGCTTTGAAGTTGAAAAAACTTCCAGAGGATTGACGCCAGGGCATTGACGTTTTTTATATAAAACACAAAAATTCTGCTAATTGATATGGAATACTTTTTTCTTACTTTCTCTTACCTCTATATATATGTTAATAAATATATATAGAGTATATAGAGAGAGAAAGCAATGGATTCATGTCTAAAATTCGATGTCGAGATTTTAATGGATAGGCCTATACACCGTTTTGAGGTACCCTGAATCCAAAAAAGTGATTTTCGCGACATGGTCTTCTCTGTGTGTCTGTCTGTCTGTGTGTGTAGGCAAGGAGGTTGAAATTTTTTTTTCAAGTTAGACACCAACCTATGCAGTAAAAATAAGCTTTTGATCAAAATAGGCCAAAAAGTACTAGTACTTTACTGATGTACTTTTTTCAGTTTTTTTTCGATTTTCTCAAAATTGGATCCAACAATTTTGATTAAAATTCAAAGTTTTTTAGATGCTTTTTAAAATGTATATTCTCATTTCGCTATTGAAATCTTCAGAAGACCACTTTACTTTTGTACTTCATAGGAGAGATAGGCTAAATGGTTGCCATGGTAACAAAATATAAATATTTTCCCATACTTATAAATTTCACATCTTGAATTCTAATATATCGGCGGAAACTAAATATATGTTGACACAAAAAAATCTGGTGCGACAGTCACACCATATTTTTTTTTTTAATATGAAAATGTTTGAATGGAAATTTTTGAGTTCCAAACTATAGCAATTTTCCAATAAAAAATTCCTTCATCTTTTATAAAAACAATGAAATAATCATATACAAAATACACAAAAATGGGACTTTTTTAACAGTCACTGAACTTGGAAAATCCCAATCAAAGCCAATTAATCTAAAAAGTAGGGTAGGTAAATAAATTTTTCCTTCACTCTTAATTATCAAAGTAATATAATTAAAAAAAAAATCATTTATTTCATTTTATTGATTTATTTTCTAACTACTCGAAAAGCTTTTCGTTTAATAGGAAAGTTAAGTTGACTTTAACTCTTAAAACAGACAAATGAGATCATCCGAGGCTTTTACTGTTGTATATTAAATATTTATTTTCTAAACAACTTCAAACAAGTTTAATAAAATTTTAAATAAATATTTATTAAAATTGAGATTATTGACATATATATCTCAGCCAAAAACATCGGAGATGCAAAAAGGGGGCGCCTCGCATTATTTTTGCCTAGCGTCGAGGTGAAATCAAAAAAATGCGCCTCGCTTTTCTGACTTATATAAAAGCGAGGAAATATTTTCACTTAAATAAAACCCCCTACAGAATTTTATTTGTTTCATATATCCTCGCTTTTATATAAATCAGAAAAGCGAGGCGCATTTTTTTGATTTCACCTCGACGCTAGGCAAAAATAATGCGAGGCGCCCCTTTTTGCATCTCCGATGTTTTTGGCTGAGATTTCACTTCTTTTTGTGAAATATTACATTTAAATTTTATTTAATAATTTTTGTTTATTAAATATTAAGTTATCCCATGAATAGATCTTTTAATATGCATTCCAAACAGTAAAAAATAAATACATCGTTTGGTATTAATTCAAAATGATAAACATAGGATTTCACCAAATTTTATAAAATTTTAGGATTTTTATTTTTGTTATGTTGGTAAGATGTAAATACATCGTTTGGTATCCATTCGAAACGATAAACATAGGATTTCACCAAATTTTATAAAATTTTAGGATTTTTATTTTTGTTATATTGGTAGAATGTAAATACATCGTTTGGTATCCATTCGAAACGATAAACATAGGATTTCACCAAATTTTATAAAATTTTAGGTTTTTTATTTTTGTTATGTTGGTAGGATGTAAATACATCGTTTGGTATCCATTCGAAACGATAAACATAGGATTTCCCTAAATTTTATAAAATTTTAGGATTTTTATTTTTGTTATGTTGGTAGGACGTAAATACATCGTTTGGTATCCATTCAAAACGATAACCATAGGATTTCCCTAAATTTTATAAAATTTTAGGTTTTTTATTTTTGTTATGTTGGTAGCACTTCTTCTTATCACGTTAATCTATTGTATTTCTATCTGAAGGGATCCATCCTAAAATTTTTTATTCCATTAGGGATGAAAATTACTAATATTAATAGATATGTTCCTAGATGACGTCATCAAGGAGCAAAATAGTTAGAATTGTCTTTTCGCCACGTTAAAGATAGGACAAATTTGAAATTTTGAATACCTCTCAAAAAGTCACTTTTGATCCAAAATGAAATTTTATATCAAAGGTATCGGGTTTTTGATAGTATCTATTTGTATTTTAAATTTCATCCTAATCGGTCCAGCAGGGAAACCTGTAGCTTTGTCTAAAAATTTGAAAATTGAAGAAAAGAATGAAAAAGAAAAAAAAAGAAAAAAAAAAAAAGGAAAAATAAGAGACTAACTTTTGACCTTCCGAAATCGGCAAAATCTCAACTTTGAGCCTCTGCCATTCTGTTTGGCACTGGAATTTTTTTTTGAATTCGTGCTCAAAATAATCCTTATTTATTCTAGTTTAATATAAAAAAAATTTGGTTCCGATATCTTAAAAACTTTTTGAGATATTAGCCCAGAAAGAGAAAAGTTTCTCAAAAAAATTTTTTCACGTCCCTATCTTTTATTAAGGATTTAAAATCATTCTTGATAATATAGTCTAGGGACGACTCGTCCATCTAAATGCAATGGGCCATTGGCATCTATTGCAATATCAACTAAATGGTAGTATTAAGAGTTTATTTGCTTTCTTTTGCTTTTTACTTGCTCGGCGACGAGTCGCTCCTGCGACTCTTGATATATATGAATAAAAAAATCCTGCTTTGAGCTAAATATTTTTTATTTCTTACTGATGTTTAATTATTATTGCTCACAGAGACATATTAGACAGCATTGCATTTCCTGAATCCATCTGTTATTAAGGAGTAAAGCCAACTATAATGGATTATTATAGATGAGCCAGATCCGTTCTATAGTTTACTTTATAATAGCAGGTGGATCCAGACGAAGGCGCAATCTGCCAATATGCGTTTAATTTAAGAATAAAACATTGACTCTTCCCTTGGATAGATTAATTTCATATTTTAAATTCTTTTTTACTTTCTCTTACCTATATATGTTAATATATAGAGAAACAAAGTATTGGTTTCATGTCAAAAATTCGATGTCGAGATTTTGATGGATATACACGTTTTGAGGTCCCCTGAATCCAAAAAAGGTGGTTTTCGCAACATAGTCTGTCTGTCTGTGGACAAAACATCTCAAGAACGAAAAGAGCTAGCAGGTTGAAATTTTATATTTAAGTTAGGTACCACCCTGAGATGTAACATGAAGCTTTTGAACAAAATTAGGCCAAAGAGTACTAGTACTTTAGCTGATGCATTTTTCATTTTTTTTGTCGATTTTCTTGAAATTCGCTCAAACGATTTTGATTAAAATTCATAAATCATTTATTTTTTAGATGCTCTTTGAAATGTATATTCTTATTTTGCCCCTGAAATCTTATGAAGACCACTTTACTCTTGTACTTCAAGAAGATAGAAGAAATGATAACAGAATATAAATATTTTGTATGTTTATAAATTTTACATCTTGAATGCAAATGAACCGAACTGTCGGAACTTAAATATATGTCGACACAAAAAATCTGGTGTGACAAGCACCGAACACAACTTTCATTTACCGAAGATAAGAGAAAATTATGTGCTGTATGACCAGTCACACCACATTTTTGACTTTCAATTAGATTTGTTAAAATCTCAAAATATCTACTCCTACAATAGAAAGTTTAAATAAAGAATACGTATAGAAGGCAAAATTGGGATGATAAAACATTTTGAAGGTTCATACCTCCCTTTGTTTTTCTTTCAAGTAGGCAGGGCCGGAACTACGAGATTTTTTAGGGGGGGCAAAATTTAATTTGCCGCCCCCTCAAAATTTTCTATACAAAATTCATAGCATTTTACCTTTTTTTTTAGTAAATCTTTCTTTAATTGCCGCCCCCTGATATCTGCCGCCCGGGGCACACGCACCCACTGCCCCCCCCCCCCCCCCCCTAGATCCGGCCCTGCAAGTAGGCCTATGTTATAAGATTTACTTAGGCCTACTTTTACTTTCTTCACTAATCAATCAGATTAAACATTTGAAATTTAAGATCCTTTAATATCAAAAATTCCATTAGATGAAAGATTAAAAGTAAGATCGATTTAATATAACCTTTTCGGCTTTAAAAAGAAAGGGTGAAGAGGACGGGGTTGCGATGTATGGGTGTAGCAGAGGCTGTAAAGCGTTAATATGACAGACAACGAGCATCATTTTTTATTAAGACTGTCTAAAGCGATGACATCTTACTTTATTATATAGATTTCCAAAACACCAAGAGTGAATGATTAATTAGATTAAATTTTATACTTAAAATGTCTTTTATCATTAAAATTTGTAATAAATGTAATAATAAGAAATATGTATTAGTACAAAGGATATCTGATTTGTAAATTAAATAACTCGAAAACAAAGACCTATAGAAGAATGAAACAAAAAGTAGGGACCTCAAAACGAGTATTTCCATCAAAATGACGAAATCAAATTTTTAATATGAATCTAATACTTTCTCGTATGAATGTCAAAGAGGCAACTTTTTTATTTTTGCCTAATTATATTTCAAAACCTTAATAGGACGTACGGTTGTTGTTGTTTAGTAGATATAAAACAAGAAAAGAGGAAACAATATTTAATTATGTATAATTATAAAGTTTAATGAATCTTAGAAAGAGTGTAATCCAAAATTAAAAAGAAAGACGATGAAAGGCTAAGAATAAAACTGAGGATTAGATTAACAGTACGGTTAAAGAGCAAAAACAAAAATTAAACTAATTTATAATTCGTGAATTTTTTTATTTTTTATTTATTCAAGGACTTTTTGACATCTGAGGCCATTTAGACCGCATATCCCTACAAAGTGCTCCGCAAATTTTCAAATATTAAAAAGTGCTCCCTGACTTTAAAAATCTGGTGTGACTGGCGCACAGTACACAACGTTCTCTTATCTTCGGTAATCGAAGTTTTGCTTGTCACACAAGATTTTTTTTGTCGACATATTTATTTTCTGACAGTACAGGAAGCTTACATACGAAATACAAAATGTCAAACTTATAAACGTAAGAAAAAATTTATATTTTGTTACCATGGCAATAATTTCTCCTATCTTTCCTATGAAGTACAAGAGTAAAGTGGTCTTCAGAAGATTCCAATGGCAAAATGAGAATATACATTTTAAAGAGCATCCAAAAAATAATTGATTTTTGAATTTTAATCAAAATCGTTGGAGCTAATTTTGAGAAAATCGAAAAAAAAAACTGAAAAAGTGCATCAGTAAAGTACTAATACTTTTTGGCCGATTTTGATCAAAAGCTTATTTTCACGCCCTAGGGGGGTTGCCTAACTTAAATATAAAATTTCAACCTCCTAGTTCAATTCCTTCATGCTTAAAATTGAACACAGAGAAAACAACTTTTTTGCATTCAGGGGACCTCAAAACGTGTATATCCATCAAAATCTCGACATCGGATTTTTGATATGAATCCAATTATGTATATTAACATATACATATAGGTAAGAGAAAGTAAAAAGGGTAAGAAGCACTGGCCTAAATTATTATAGCAAAAGGTTAGCGCAAAAGCTAACAAATTCAGATATTTTAATGCGTGAGTTTATAATAAGCGAAGTGTTATGCACTTCTCTATGCTCGCTTTGAAAGTAGTTTCGGCTGCCTAACCACAGGCGTTTTGTTAGCATAAATTTATATTAAAATCGGATTTCCCCTTATTTAATAAATATCCACCAAACGCTAAAGCACTCACTTATTAATTTTATAAAGTGAATTTTCATAAATATTTTTAAAAGTAGTATTAAAAAAAAGTTACTTTCATAAAGGGTTTAAATAATTTTTTTTTACTATTGTCTTTGATCTCTTTTTAATTATTTTTTTTTCATAATTTAGTATTTTTTTAATAACTTAATTCTTAAGATAAAATAAATAAAAAATGTTATTCTTTATTCAGAGCTTTGTTAATGAATGACATCGTATCCATCCCCCCACTCCCACGCCCTCTTCCACAGTGGGTGAGAGGTTAGTGATAATGGCAAACGTGAAATAATAACCTCAAAAATGTGTGGCTTAGCAGCTCGATGGGAATATTTATTTAAATAATGTCTACACCAAATGATATAAACAAAACTAAATAATAAAAATCTCGACATCAAATTTTTAACATGATCGCAATACTTTCTCTCTATATATTTTTTATCTGGACAATGTTGTGATTTAAATAAAGTGCTAGATCTTCTTTTTCCCTACAAGATGGCGGTTTTAAGGTGCTCGTCTCGAAAAACGGTTAGAACACTATTGACTACCGAGTTACTCGAGGCGGCAAGAGATGGCGTTAGTGTTTCCCATAGGAATACAAGGGATTTATTCCATTTCATTCTAGAGCTTCCAGCTAATTATATAAAGGCAAAAAATTAATTATTCTTTAACACAATGATTACTAATTTAATTATCTACAACTTATAGAGCTCCTTTTTTAAAAATATCTTTTATTTAATGCGATTAATCTAAAAAAAAAATTTATTTTTTCGAAAATCAAAAAAAGGGCCTCAATATGTTGTAGACATTTTAAATAGCTTTAATCTAAAAAAAATTTGAGGTCGATAGCTTCAAAATTGTGGCCGCTGGAAACTCCCAAAATTAGCACCCCGAGACGCGCACCTTAACTCAATTTCGATCATAATGGCGCTTGGTTCCTTTATGCATAACACCGTCCATAAATGGAAAGGGTCATAAGAGAAAGGAAAAAATTGTTAGAGCCGTTTTAGAGAAATTGTGTGCTTACATACCTCGTTATAAACAAACAAACATACATTCATCGTTTAATAGTAGGGTCCGACCGAAACAAGATTTTCAGCCGAAACCGAAACCGAATATTCGGCCTCAACCTTAGTTTCGGCCGAAACCGTAACCGAAACTTGTATTTCCTATGAAAATTTTTTTCATTTTACCTTTTTTTTTTGAATTTTTTTCCCCTCCCGTGAAAATCATTTTACCTTTTTTTAGGGAGACTAAATTTTTTTCTCCCTCAAATGCAAATCATTTGACCTTTTTTTTTTTTTGCATGCGAGTCTCATCCCATTTTTTAAGACTCTAGTTTCGGCTACTTTTTGGCCGAAACCGAAACTACGGCCGAAACCGAATATTCGGTCGGTTCCTATTTAATAGTATAAGGTATTAATACATAATTATTTACACTTTGTCCTCAAAAGGAAAATTAAAAAAAAAAAGAAACTTTTTTGAGTAGGTTTTAAGGGAGGGGGGGGGAGTATTTAAACAACAAATACGAATGGAATAACTTAGCCTAGAGGAATTATCCCTTCGAATCCAACTGACACCCTATTGAATCTCTCTCGGACGTGTGTCAATGTGTCACAAGCTATTGTTTATAATGGAATTCAATTGAATTTTAGTCAAAGGCAAATTCATTAATTATTATCAAACAAACAAAAAGAGCCGGGGATATTTTAAACGATAAATTGTTATAAAATTCAATTTCGAGTAAGATATTTATTTATTGTTAATGATTAATGAACTAAATTATTATTTAATTAATACTAGATGATTATTGGACGTTTTTTAATAAACGTTTGGAAGGGCATTAAGTTTGTATATTGGAAATAAATCGATTAGTAGACTATAGAGATAAAAAAAAAAATTGCCAACTACTTGTTGAAGGCTTTTCCTCTCGACAAATTTAAAATTACTTTCTCCTAGGCCAAAAAAATCAACAATAGGAATATAGAAAAATCACCTTAAATTGTGAAGAGCGAAAATAGACTCTTAGATAAAATCAACCAAAGAGACTAGTATTTTACTAATGTTTTTTCGATTTTTTTAAAATTCGCTAAATTCTCTAATTTGGATTCCAAATGGCTTGAATAAGAAAGAATGCCTGGACTCGAAATTGATATATTCATTAACAACGGTTATCGTAAAAGTATTATATGGTCTAAGTTGCCGAAAAGATGTACACATGTATGAAAACATGTATGCATGTGTGTGAGTGTGAATGGGAAAAAGTGTGAGTGTTAAAAAAAATATGGGGATTGACTTCCCCGAGACTTTCTCGTATATTCTTTTGGAATTACGTCTGGGTGTGTGTGAACACGATTGCTTAAAAACCAAAGCAGCTAGATCGATGAAATTTGGTATATGCTCCTTACACTAAAATTGTAGATTTCTATCAACTTTTGGAGTAAATACGTCACTTGGAAGTAGTACTTTACTTAAAAAGTTTTTTCAAAAATTTTGAAATTTTCAATTTTTTTGTTATATTATGATAAAATACTCTATTTTAAAAAGTTTTTATTCTTTGACATTTTTACGAAAACTGAATAGTTTTTGAAATAATCAAAGAAGAAATAGAAAATATTCGTTAATTTTGATAAAAAATCATTAACGAATATTTTCTATTTCATTTTGATAAAAAATCATTAACGAATATTTTCTATTTCTTTTGTGATTATTTCAAAAACTATTCAGTTTTCGTAAAAATGTCAAAGAATAAAAACTTTTTAAAATAGAGTATTTTATCATAATTTACTCCAAAAGTTGATAGAAATCTACAGTTTTAGTGTAAGGAGCATATACCAAATTTCATCGATCTAGCTGCTTTGGTTTTTAAGCAATCGTGTTTACACACACACACACAGGCATAATGCCAAAAATGGGACTCAAAGTCTAAAACGTGGAGAAACATCAAAATCTCGAAGTCGAATTTTTTTACGATTACATAACTTTCTCTATACGAGAAAGTAAAAAAGAATTGTATAAATTTATTTCAATCAAAAACACTCTTAATCGGGTAACTAGTGTATAAAATTCATCATTCGGATCTTGTTTTGAATGTAAATAAAAGGGAATAAGACTCGCTCATATGACCTCTTTTCTAAATTGTACTTCCTTTATTAGTTAATCTACCGTATGTAGGAGGAATATCATTCAAGAAAAATTAGAATTAGGAAATAACACAATCCTGTTCTGATTAATTGATATAGATATGAATTGTTGATAGATGAGATTGATCAACCAGTTGCCTACCATTGGAGGGGGGAGATTTAAAGGGGTCATTTATTTGCCGAATGTTTGAGTAAACGCATTCACTTGTCAAACGAGCAGGTAGTTGATAACGGGACTGTCAGTCGGATAGGAAGTTTGCACCAATTTAAACCCACCCCATACATTTTAAAACTTGCGATTCATGCGAAAATGGAGTAATTTTTGATAAATTTAATACCCCTAGCTACAATGAATGATGGAAAAGTTCATTTTTTGTTAATTTATTAAAAAGAACTCCACTTAGAAAGCTAAACCGTGTTTCCACTCATAGAAGCACCGAAAAAATCAGTTTTTGGAATGTTATTCAGCTTAGTTTTTTTTTTATTTACGTGTTTAAGGTGCGCGTCTCGGGGTGCTAATTTTGGGGGATTCCAGCGGCCACAATTTTGAAGCTATCGACCTCAAATTTTTTTTAAATTAAAGCTATTTAAAATATCTACAACTTATAGCAGCCCTTTTTTTGATTTTCGAAAAAATAAAATTTTTTTTTTAGATTAATCGCATTAAATAAAAGATATTTTTAAAAAATTCGCTCTATATCTTATAGATAATTAAATTAGTAATCATTGTGTTGAAAAATAATTAATTTTTTACCCTTAATTAATTAGCTGGAATCTTTCAAATGAAAAGGAATAAATCCCTTGATTTCCTATGGGAAAAACTAACGCCATCTCTTGCCGCCTAGAGTAACTCGGTACTGAATCGTCTTTTAACGGTTTTTCGAGACGCGCATCTTAAGATAGATACATTTACCATGGTATACTTGGTACAATTATTCCTATTTCAATTAAATTTTGTTTTTACTTTATTTTATAAAATATATGTCGACACGAAAAATCTGATATGACAATCACAGAACACAGCTTTCGATTACCGAAGGTAAGAGAAAGTTGTGTGCTGTGCGACACTCGCACCAGATTTTTTAGATTATTTCCATCACAATATTGACATCAATCCAATACTTTCTCTATAATAACATATTATATAGGCAAGGAAAAGTAAAAATCAGTCCTATGACTTTTAATTACCCCTCGTAATTCGAGATTCTATTTTGGTTGCCAAAACGAACATATCTCTCTCAATCCCAGATTTATTTTATGATATTAATTATGATTTAAACATGTTTGACAAATAATAGCTCTAAATGATGATTTAAGAGCCAATAATTTTTTCTCCCCATTACTTTTGCTTGACATGTTATATTTTCCCTCTACTCGGAAGAAGATCTTCCTTCATCTCATTTCGTTTTAGAGCCTTTAAATTTGCTTTGGCATTTGCCAAGGCTATGTAATCAACTCGTCTCTAAATAAAGAACGTCATTCAACAAAATTTGCATTGATTAAAGTTTTACTCATCATCATCATCATCTTTAACTTTTTTTTTTTATCTTGTTTAACTTATTTTGTGATAAAAATTAGTTTTTTTTTCATTTGACTTGTTTTATTTAAATGACTATGGAATTTAATTTAAACTAATGCCCAATTTGAATACAGAATGTATTTAAGATGAAGAGAAATAGAAAAGCGAGGTCAGTCTTTGAATTTGAATTCTATAGTTTTTTTTTTTTTTTTTTTTTTTATTCATTCATTTTGATTAATTAATTACAGTAGACAATCAATTATTCGGATTAATTGAGAACAGTGGTAGTCCCGAGTAGCTAATTAAATACAATAAAAAAAATTAGAAATGGTAAACTATACTCCTTTCACTCCTACAACACTGATTTAAATCACTTTATTTATTGATTAAAGAAGAATAGCCAAAAAGAGAGACATTTGAAATTCGAAAATCAAAATTCTAATTTAAAATAAGATTTAAAAAAATCTGAATCAAAATCGTTGAAGCAAATTTTGAGAAAATCGAAAAAAAAAACTGAAAAACTACATCCGTAAAGTACTAGTAATTTTTGGCCGATTTTGATTAAAAGCTTATTTTCACGCCCTAGGGGGTGCCTAACTTAAATATAAAATTTCAAAATCTCAATTGCTTCATGCTTTAAACTGAACCCAAACAGACAGACACAGATCATGTCGCGAAAACCACTTTTTTTTGGATTCAAAGGACCACAAAACGTGTATATCTATCAAAATCTGAGAAAGGTGAAGTAATAAAACGTGTATATCCATCAAAATCTTGACATTTAATTTTTGACATGAATCGATTACTTTCTATATTATATCATATATAGGATAAGAGAAAGTAAAAAGACTTTATTCGGCCTAAAATTATTTATTTCCTATGTCATGTGTGTGACATTATGATACTTTTTTATTACTTTCTCTTACCTATATAGGTCTATGTAATAAATAGTGAGAAAGTATTGCGATTATGTTAAAAATTCCATGTCGAGATTTTGAAGGAAATACTTTATGAGGCCCCCTGAGTCCAAAAAAAGTGGGTCCCGCAAATAGGTCTGTCTGTCTGTGTGTATTAATTAATTTTAAGCATGAAGTATATGACCTACGAGGTTGATATTTTATATTTGAGTTAGGCATCCCCCCGGGCAGTTGAAATAAGCTTTTCAACAAAATCGGCCAAAAAGTACTAGTACTTTACTGAAATACTTTTTTAGTTTTTTTTTTTCGATTTTCTCAAAATTATCTATAATGATTTTGATTAAAATTCATAAATCAATTATTTTTTAGATCCTCTTTAAAATGTATATTCTCATTTTGTCCTGAAAATTCTTTGAAGTATACTTTACTGATGTAGTATTTCAGATTTTTCAACTTAATTTTCCCGCTATTCCTTCCATAGAGCCAATGTTAAAAGGGGATTTGCATGTAAATTCGATTCAAAAGGGGGTCGGTTCCCCTTTGGAACTTTTTACACATTTAAAATTTTTTTTCCATTTCTTATTAAATTTTTTTATCCAGATTTTTTTTAATCTCCATGCAATATATTTCTTTGTGTAATATATTGCGAATAAATACTGTAACTTAATACAAAACTTTAGACTTCGTAGAGTATATATATTTAACAAGAGAGATAAGGTTTCAAATAATTCCCGGATTAAAATAATGAAATTCAATATAAAGACTATTTATAATAAAATATATAGTTGAGGGCATTACGTGTAATACTCATTTGGCAAACTCGTTTATCATTATTTACTTTTATTAACATGTCGCCTTTGTCTATTTTATAAATATTTTTTTGTGTTTATATAAATGAGATGGACTTTTTAAAACAATTTTTCGATAATATTATCACCATATCAGATAGTCTTGCTGAAATGAAATTAGTTAATTAAAAAAAAAATTAATTTCTTAATAATGGGAGAAGAAAATAAAACAAATCCTACAAAAATTGGGGTTCTTAAAATTGAAAGCGATTTTTGTAAAAATTTGATATCAATGATGCTTGAGAGATACCATCTATTTGCAATAGTATTGAGACTAAAGCCCGGGAGTTAGGCAGCCCAAATAGCAGGTTGTCTGTGTGAGAAAATACCTTTTTCAAAGCAGACAAAAAAAAGTTTAGTGAGCGTGTGCCATTTGGGCTGCCTAACTACCAGGCTTAAGCTCAATAATTTGCAATAAATAGATGGTACGTCTCTCTCTACACTTCATCCCCTGATATTGCAATAAAACTAATTTAAAATACATCTTGTTTAATATCTTCATATTTTTTTTTTTATTTTAATTTAGAAATAAATTTTTAAGGTAAAAATAATATGAAACAATATTATTCTTTATAACTTGAGGTTTTGTCTGCTTTTTTTTATAGATATTAATAAAATGAAAAATAGAAAAGAAAAAGTTAGGTTTAATAGCTTTTCTCTTGTTGAAGTAAGTTTAGTTTCTAAAATGGTTGCCAAGTTTCATTTCATTTCATTTCATTGGTTTTATTTCGATTATCCGTGTGAGAGATTTATCTTGCTCATTGAACCATATCCGCCAGCCAAATACACATCATTCTAAAATTGAACAAAATCGAATTTAGAAATGTGTAAATTTATCTCTCAACATTTGAATATGGAATTTCTTTCTTTCTTTCTCAACGAGTAAATGTTAATATTGGAAATCATAAAAATATGAAATTTATCTGTTGGAATTTCCATTTCCGTTCATCATTCGTATAAGAAAATTTTACCTAGAGAGAAGAAAAAAATTTGAGTCTAGTCAAAATTTCGAATAGGAAAACCATCTAACAAGGATATGGATATTACTTGAAATTCTTAAATTTAAAGCATCTGGGATGGGGAAAATCCTTTAAAGAGGATTAGCGATCCGATCCTAGATCCAAAGAGCAAAAATAAATTCGACCCAGAAACAAGATCCTCCCCAAAAAAAGAATTTCGATCCTGATTCAAAAATCTTGGAACGGATCAGATTTTCTAATTTAAATCCAAAAGGTTCGCAATCCTCCCCATCCCTGGAGTAGCCTCACCCTCTGGCATGAACATATAATTTTTTTTGGCTAAATCTTAACTGGTAACTTAAGCTCTAACATAGTTAAAAGTTTAAATTTAGGTTAAATTTTTAATAATATATTATTTATTGGTGTAAACACGTATTTCCACGGTGTGTCATTTTCTGAAGTAATACAAATACTAAGTAGTATGACCACAATTGTTAGAGCCGATTAAAAAAAAAAAAAAAACTAGAAAAGTTCATCGGTCAAGTACTCTTTAGTCGATTTTATCGAAAATCTTCGAGAAGCATGCGACAAAGGTTCCTAGCTTAAATGTAAAATTTGAGTATCGAGAGATTATTCATTTTTGAGTAATTCCCTTAACCTACATTTATTGATATTTCACTTGAAATTCATTAAATTTATTGTGAAAAAAATCCAAAATTCCCCGAAGATCAATTCCCGTTAAAATCTCGAAATATTTACTTAAATTTCTAAGAAAGAGATTTTATTGCTTTTTCTGAAAATTGCTATTAAAAGAATCTACCCCTTATTAGTTCGAATTTGAGTCTTTTTTCACAATAAATTTAATGAATTTCAAGTGAAATATCAATAAATGTCGGTTAAGGGAAAACGAAAAATCTCTCGTTAACCAAATTTTATACTTTAGCTAAATACTTCTCATCTAGAGGATTTTGAACAAAATCGGCCAAACCGTACTAGGCCCTAGTACTTTACTAATATTCTTTTTTTTTCGATTTTCAAAAAATTAACTCTATCGATTATGAAGTTTTTGAATAATTCTAATTAATTTTTTTGGCCTATGAAACTCTCTTATTTATCAATTTAACATATATCTGCATTTGAGGCCAACAATAATTTTGATTCCTGGGTATATGGGTAGCCCTGATTGTAAAAATATTTTCCTCCATCAGCTCTAGTTTTAAAGATGTAGAAATATTAAATTAAACCTTTAAAGAAATCTAGTGAATTGTCTATTATCAAGCAAACCCTAATTTCTTCAATCCATTGAACACACATTATTTTTTTAATCCTCTTTTTGGCTTCAAAACCATGAAAGATGAAAAAATTAATTTTTTTAATTGGAAGATTTTTTTTTCCCTTTGTGAAAGGAGGAAAAGAAAAAAGATTTGAAATGAACGGATTTGTTCAAGTCGAAAAAAAAGATCAAAGAAATTGAAAACGTTCTTTTCTTTTATTTATGTAGTAGTTTATTGAATGAAAGAGCTAACTTACCCATTCCCAAGGATCTGGGGGGTGAGGAGAGGAGAGAGATTTTTGGTCCAGTCACGCAACAAAATCAACCACAAGTCATGTCACCTCCTTGCGTGACTAACCTCTTTTTTTACTCAAGTCCACCTCTCTTCTACTGTAGTTAGTACATGTGAGATGACACTTGAGAGAAAAGAAGAATGAAAAAATAAAGAGCTCGTTTCCACAATAGAAGCATTTTTTTTTTTTATTTAAAATCAAAAAGGAACTCATAAAAAGAGCATTCATTTGACTTTTCATCTCTATTTTAATTGCATTTTTAAAATTTTATAATAATGAGTTTTTCAAGATTAAAAGAAAATTGTAATAGGTCAGAGTTCCTTATTCTTTTTATGTCCTATTTGTGTCCTAGCTTTTTAATTAGAGTTTTTCATTTGATTATTTTTACTTTCTCTTACTTCTATATATATGTTAATATATAGAGAGAGAAAGTATTGGTTTCATGTCAAAAATTCGATGTCGAGATTTTGATGGATCTTCGCGTTTTGAGGTCCCCTGAATCCAAAAAAGTGGTTTTCGCGACATGGTCTGTCTGTCTGTGTGTGTGTTGTGTGTGTGTGTGTGTCTGTGTTCAATTTTAAGCATGAAGGAATTGAGCTACGAGGTTGAAATTTTATATTTAAGTTAAACACCCCCAGGACCGAGAAAATAAGCTTTTAATCAAAATCGACCAAAGAGTACTAGTACTTTACTGATGTACTTTTTCAGTTTTTTCGATTTTCTCAAAATTCGCTCCAACGATTTTTTTTTAAATTCAAATATCAATTATTTTTTAGATTTTCTTTAAAATGTATATTCTCGTTTTGTCGTTTTGAGGTCCCCTGAATCCAAAAAGTGATTTTCGCGACATGGTCTGTCTGTCTGTGTGTCTGTGTGTCTGTGTGTCTGTGTTCAATTTTAAGCATGAAGGAATTGAGCTAGGAAGTTGAAATTTTATATTTAAGTTAAATACCTCCCGGGACCGGAAAAATAAGCTTTTAATCAAAATCGGCCAAAGAGTACTAGTACTTTACTGATGTACTTTTTCAGTTTTTTCGATTTTCTCAAAATTCGCTCTAACGATTTTGATTAAAATTCAAAAAATCAATTATTTTTTAGATGCTCTTTCAAATGTATATTCTCGTTTTGCCCTCAAAATTGTTTGAAGCACACTTTACTCTTGTATTTCATAGGGAAGATAGGAGAAATGGTTGCCATGGTAACAAAATATAAATATTTTCCCATGTTTATAATTTTGACATCTTAAATTTCTAATATATTGGCGGAAACTAAATATATTTCGACACGAAAAATCTGGTGAGACAAGCACAGAACACAACTTTCGATTACCGAAGGTAAGAGAAAGTTGTGTGCTGTGCGCCAGTCACACCAGATTTTTTATTCTTATATTTCTTCAAATATGAACATGCTTTTTTGGGTTAAAAATTCCTAAATAAATATTTGTCGAAGAACCGAAAATGCGGTCCATATATTTACGAACGAAAATAATTTTTCTGGTATGTCTACGGTTTTTTGTTAAATATGGGCAGATTATAGACATTATAGCTGGTATGATCCAAATACGCCTTCAAATATACAGGAATCTTATAATACAAAATGATCCTGCATTACAAAAGAGCGCTTTTTTAAGAAAGTACCTTACAGCTATTTACTATTTCTGTAATTGGCCCTTTATTTAACACAATAAATAAAGAAATAAAAAATTTATTTACTACTTATCTTCGTGATAGTAATAATTTCATATCATTTTATAATTTGCAAATTACGTTATTACCTTAGCGTGATTTCCTAAGCTTTCGAAATTCTATATTTAAGAGCATTAAATTCTCATTTTGGAGATTTTTTTTTTATATTAACTTTTGAAAGTGTTAAGATATCAATTTGTTTTTGCGGTAAAGAAGAATCGAGGCATTGAGAATTGACCACGAGTTAAGAACGTTTAAGGTCCGTGAATTTCAGGTTTTTAACGAAGGCCGTCCAAGAAACATGCTAAAATGTAACAAACTTGCCCGCCGAAGGCGGGCAATTGCTCGCCGAAGGCGAGCAAAGCTCGCCGGTAGGCGAGCTTGGGGGTCCAGGGGGCGAAGCCCCCTGGCTAGCGCAAGGTTCGCCGAAGGCGAACCTTGCGGCTAGTTATTAATAATTAATAAATCTTATTATTAAAAAAAATAATTTTTTTAATTATTCTGGTTGGATTCATGAGATGGGTTACCAAAGTTTTTTTATTTTTTTTTATTTATGCTTAACCAGAGTAATCTCGTTAACTTAAAGTTGAAATTGATATATCTTGAAAACCACTAAGTCGATTTGAATGCGGTTTTTTGCAAACAATAAAGAATCTTCTAGAGAAGTTCGTGCAGAGGCGTACCGAGGAAGTTGGGGGCCTGGGGCGGAACTAGAAGAGGGGGGCCTTATATTGAATTTTTTTTCTTGGAGGGGGTGGTCATCTTTAAATATCCCTCTCCTCCATACACAAAAATATTTTTAAAATACCGTATATCCCTGAACCCCAAGGGCCCCGGGGCCTTTCAAAGGGAAATTTTCATTAAATTTTGTTTTTTACTTGAGCCCTTGAGGGCCCCGGGGCCCCTTTCAAAGAGAAATTTTTATTAAATTTTTTTTTTTTAAATAAATTTTCCCATTTTTACTTGAACCTTGAAGGCCCCGGGGCCTCTCAAAGAGAAATTTTCATTAAATTTTGTTTTTACTTGAGCCCTGAGGGCCCCGGGGCCCCTCAAAGAGAAATTTTCATTAAATTTTGTTTTTACTTGAGCCCTGAGGGCCCCGAGGCCTTTCAAAGGAAAATTTTCATTAAATTTTTTTTTTTATAAATATATGGGGGCCTATCCCGGACGGGGCCTGGGGCGGACCGCCCCCTCGCCCCCCCCCCTCGGTACGCCACTGTTCATATACCTCGAATTTTTTCGCTCTTCTATCAGCATGTCGCGTTACATGTTGTGACGTCAAAAGCCATGACAACACAAGCCGGGACGACACCGGCCACTTACATCTGGTTTCTTTACTACTAATATTTCATTACAATATAAATAAAAATATATAAAACAAAATTGAATATCTATAACTATACTAAAGGTATATTTTAGTTTTGTTTTAGGTTATAATTATATAATAAGCCATGATTAGATATCTAATTTTCCTATTAACCCCCCCCCCCCCTTAAATCCGCCCCTGATTCTTGAGTGTCTACAATACGATTTTCAAATTTTATACTCTTAGCTTTGCCACCCGATCTCATTAAATTTATCTTCTCTAAATTCCAATCTCTCACCCTTTTAAAATTTTTCAATATTAATATTTTCAATTTTTATTTTGATCATTTTTTTTTTCATATAAGATTAAATATAGGTAGAATAAATCATTTTCTTTTATAAATATGAAATTAATCTGAGAGAGAGCAAAAGCAAAGAGAGAGAGAGTGAGAGGGGAAGGGAGGGGGGAGGTTGGTGGGAGAAATCGCAAAAGGAGAGAGAGAGAGAGTTCGAAATTAAAACGCCAGCCGAATTTCTCTAATAAAATAATGTTTTGAAAAGTTTTGAGGGAGTTCTCGGGTAATTGAAAGGACAGCTTTTGTGACAGCTGTCAGGGGGTGGCATTATTGATTAGCGGACTTTTTTTTAGAGGAAGATTTACCCCCTCCCCCCCCTCCCCCGAGTCTCCTTTGGAGCTTGATTTTTCGACACCCATTTTTAGATTTACCAACTAATTCAAAAGCTGAAAATTTTAATATATAATTTCGTTTTAGAATTCCATATTCCATCAAACAAATCTAATTTGGATGAATAAAAAAAAAAGTATTCATTTAAAACCAAAGAATATAATTATATCAAACAATAAAAAAAATTTTTAATTACTTTAAAAAAAAAAAAATTTTGAAAACCAAAACGTATTAACTTCAAAGTAGAAATAATAATTAAAAGAAAATATAATTTGCATTTAAAATATATATTTTCAGAGAATAAATAAAAAAAAATCAGTTTAAATTCTTTTGAACATGAATAATTATTCGAAATTTATAAGAGGATAGGATAATATCATCATTAGTAATATTAAAATGGACCCGGGTCTTTTATCTTTTTGAATAAGAGGAGAATAAAAATTGAAGTTGCATCCATTCTTATTAAATTTGTAATGATTCATAGGCGCAGCCAAAAATTTAGAATGCGGGGGAGAATTTTTAGAACCTATAATTTCCTCTTCCCATCTCCCCCTTTCTACAAACCTCTTAAGCCCCCCGCACGCGATCAATAATATTGTCAATAAATAGTTTCATTTCATTTGCCTTTTTAGTCGTGCTCGGACAGTTTAAGGTCTTGAAAAGTCGTTAGAACACGATTGACTACCGAGTTACTCTAGGCGGCAAGAGATTGCGTTAGTTTTTCCCATAGGAATACAAGGGATTTATTCCATTTCATTTTAAAGATTCCAGTTAATTAATTATTTTATTATTAAATTTTTTTTTTTTGTGTAGGATTTATTGCTGGACGACTGTAGCTACAGTTTAGAAGTTTTTCTCTTCATCTTCATCTTCGTCGAAACAGTAACTGCAGTCGTTTTTTAGTGAAATTTCCATTTTTCGAATTTTTTTTCTCTTGCGAAAATCATTTGACCTTTTTTTTTTAGCTAAAATATCATTCGACGTTTTTTTTTTTTTTAGTATACGAGTCTCATCTTATCTTTTCAAACTCAGGTTTCTGCCAGGCCGCAAGTTTCGTCTGGTTTTTGGTCGAAAACGAAACTTGGGTCGGTTCCTATTATAAATTATTACAATCACACCTCATCTAGCATTAGGCGTAATAATTGATGTTCGACGAGAAGTTTGTGGCATCTTTGTAAACCTAACGTCACTGAAGAAAAGAAGTTCCAATAGAGGAGATGGAATACCAAACCCATTTTTTTATCTCTCTAGTAGCAGAATATCTTAAATTTTATGTTACATATAATATTTATAATTTTCTTTGACTTTTGAGTTGTCCCACTGTGTATGTATATGATTAGTGTTAGGGCCTATATTTTGAGAAATTAATTTTACTTTCTCTACCTCTATATATGTTAATATATATAGAGAGAGAAAGTATTGCGATCATGTCAAAAATTCGATGTCGAGATTTTGATGGATATACATGTTTTGAGGTCCCCTGAGTCCAAAAAAGTGGGTCCCGAAAATTGGTCTGTGTGTGTGTGTGTGTGTGTGTGTGTGTGTCTGTGTGTCTGTGTGTGTGTGTAACGATTTTTTAGCATGAAGGAGTTGAGCTAGCGGATTGAAATTTTATATTTAACTTAGGTACCTTTGAAGAATCTCAAAATAAGCTTTTGAACAAAATCGGCCAAAAAGCACTAGTACTTTACTGATGTACTTTTTCAGTTTTTTTCGATTTTCTCAAAATTCCCTCCAAGGATTTTTTTTTAAATTCATAAATGAACTATTTTTTAGATGCTCTTTAAAATGTATATTCTCATTTTGCCGTTGAAATCTTCTGAAGACCACTTTACTCTTGTTCTTCATAGGAAAGATAGAAATGGTTGCCATGGTAACGGAATTTAAATCTTTTCTTTTTATTAGATTAAAATCAATTATTATTTAAATTCCCATTTTTTTTAAATTTATTTGTGTCTTTAATTGTTTCAAAGAAAACATATATTGTCTCTCTCTCACTTGCAAACATTATCGTCTCTCTCTACTCTTTTTAAATTCCCTTTCAGCCCCCGGGTCTGGCGTAGTAGGTAGCGTGCCTACCTCCTATACCAAACGTCGCGGGTTCGGACCCCCAGGCAGTCCGATGATTTTATTTAAGCCATTTGGATACCAAATGGCTTAAATAAAAATGCCTGGACCCCAAATTGATTTATTAATTACAACGGTTATCGTCAAAGTCTTATATGGCCTGAGTTGCCGAAAAGACTGCGTGAATGTGTGTGTGAGTGTGAGTGTGAATGAGAAAAAAGTGTGAATGTTTTTTTATAAAAAAAAAAAAAAAAAAAAAAAATTCCCTTTCCACCTTATCTTCGCATAGGAACAATGTTAATTTCCTATAGGGATTTGTATGTTAATTTCGATTCAAAGGGGGTCGGTCCCCTTTGGAACTTTTTAGGCATTTAAAATTTTTTTTTTCCAATTCTTATGAAATTTTGTATTTATTTACGAATCTATATTGTGTATAAAATGTCCAAATATGAGATTAAAATTTTGAAAAATAACCATAGTTTATTTGAAGCAGTCAACATTTAAAATGCAAGTTTGAAACTAAGGTGTCGAGATATATTTAGTTTCCGATAGCACCTTAGTTTCAAACTTGCATTTTAAATGTTGACTGCTTCAATAAACTATGGTTGTTTTTCAAAATTTAATCTCATATTTGGACATTTTACCTAAGATTCGTAAATAAATACAAAATTTCAAAAAATTGGAAAAGATTTTAAATGTCTAAAAGTTCAAACCCCTTTTTGGAAAATTGTATACAAATCCTATAAGGAAAATTATATGCGAAAGATAATTGGAAAATTTTTTTATAAGAACATTCACACTTTTTCTCATTCACACTACACTCACACATTCACGTCTTTCTCGCAACTCAACTGTCACTTTGACGACCAACCGTTGTAATTAATAAATCCCTGATCCGTTCAGGCATTTCTATTTAAACGTACGGTATTATTGGCGCAAATCTATAGTCCAGGCCCGCGACGTGGAGGCGGCGCCCACCTCCGAGGAAAACAAAGAAAGAAATTTAAAGAGTAAAGAGAGAGGACATTGCTATACCCTGACGAACAATTAAAGACACAAATGGGAACAAATAATATTGATTTTAATCTAATAAAAAAAGAAAAGATTTAAATTCGATTGCCATGGCAACCATTTCTATCCCATGAAGAACAAAAATTTAAGTGGTCTTCAAGAAGATTTCAACGGCAAAATGAGAATATACATTTTTAAAAAGAGCATCTAAATCCCGTTTGATTTGCTGAATTTAAAAAAAAATCACTTGAATTTTTGAAAATCGAAAAAACAAAAAAATACATCAGTAAAGTATTAGTGCTTTTGGCCGATTTTTGTTCAAAAGCTATTTTGTGATTTTTCAAAAAAATTTAAGTTTAAATGTTTTTTTTTTGATCCGCCTAGCTCCACTTTCCTTCATGCTAAAGCACACACACGCACACACACGCAATTTTCGGGACCCACTTTTTTTGGACTCAGGGCACCTCAAAACAGCTCTTGCTCACTCAAAATTTGGACATCCGTTGACATGATCGCAATACTCTCTTCTCTATATATATTAACATATATAGAATGAAAAATTAATTTCTCAAAATAATTTAACACTGTCATATACATACACAGTGGGACTTAACTCAAAGTCAAAAGAAAAATTATAAATATTATATGTAACATAAAATTTAAGATATTCTGCTACTAAGAGATAAATGGGTTTAATATTGGAACTTCAAATAATTTTTTTTTTTTTATTATTTATTTTTCATATTGTATTTACATTGAAATTTAAAACTTTTCGAAATTAATTTTAGTAATGTGAGATTTATCATTTGACCTCTGAGCAAATTCACAAAGGTGAGAGAAGAATGAATCTGTTATAATATGAATTTGCTCTCTCTCTCTCTCTCTGCTCAAATCCCCAAACATGTCCTAAAATTTAAATTATTCATTCGCAATTTTATCGTACATTACTTATCTCTTCATTTCACAGAGATATGGGCGTAGTAAATATAAGGAGGAAGAAAAGGATTTAGAGAAGGATTCATACCTTCTATAAAATTTTTTCATTTTTTTTTAATTCACAGATCATGAAAATTTAATATAGTAATTTAAAAATTGAATTTGTTTTATTTTAAATAAAATAAAGCATTTTTGGAAGGGGGGGGGCGGTGCAAGAATCATCTCTTTAAAAACCTGAAATATTTCGGTGCAAGAAAGGATTATCTTGGACTTTTTCTCATAAATTACTGAAGAAAAAAATGAGTGGGAAAAACATTTTCCGGAGAGTTCCATGATTGTGATGATTCGTGCAAAATTTCAGCAATCGGATAACGCAGGCAACGATTATGAACGGAAAGGAAAAGCAGGAACTTAAATCGGCTCTCCTGAAAATTCGCTTTTTTGGAGTTAGACCAGTCTTGAACTGGACCGACAATATTTTACCCGGAGTTACATGTATTGTAGGCCCAAACTTCATATATTATTTTTAAGCATTTATATAGTATTTTGATTATTATTTTTTTTTTAAATTTTATATAACTTATATTTGAAAAAAATTAGCGAAAAATTTCTAAAGCAAGAATTATTTGGTTTCCTAAAAGCATAATTTAACAAATTTTTTTTTAATATTTAATTTTTACTTTTTTTTGCTCTTTTAAGCGATAAAGCAATTAAAATTTATATTCAAATTAAATTATAAACAAATTTCCCACCCCTTGTGTGAGCTCACTCACCATCTTCCGGGATGTTGCTGTCATGGTCCGTCCATTCCGAGAACTGAAACGAAAAAAAAAATCCTATATAACAAAAATAAAATTAACATAACATAAAATGGTATTTATGTAAAATTCATTCTTTTCTCTTTCGTTTATTTATTTTGATTAAAGTTTAATTTAATTTAATTATTTATTTTTTATTTATTTTTTTTTTTAATTTTTTCTTTTTTTTAAATTAAAATAGGTTTGTTATTAGACTTATAGGGTTTATAAAAATTTTTTATTAGAAGAATGAATTTCAATATAAAACTTAATCAAGAGCAAAATGAAAATAAAATCAATTCAACAAAAGAAGGGTTTTAAAATTTTATTAAATAAAATGCAAAATTGATGATAAATTTTTTTTTATAAAAATAAATGGAATTTACCAGGAGAAAAATTAACCAAAGAGAAGAAAAAAATATTTCTTAAAAGAAATATAAACGTTTTAGAAATTAGAAACACCTGAAAGAAAATAAAAATTGTTCTCAATGATAACATCACATCAGCCATACTGGATGAATAAAAAGATGAATTTATTTCTTCTGATATTCCTTGAAGGTAGACAACTCAAATGCCGGGCTCTTAATAAATCTATAACTATGATAGTTTTGTCTGTATGCATATGACCCTATCCCCCTCCCCTCCTCTCGCTTGAATGAATGTTTTCTTGTA